>JBBPBX010053427.1:0-23847 GCA_038048925.1 Garcialebias charrua | reverse complement strand
ATTTTTTCTACTGTAACTTCTATATTTCTTCCTTTTTTCCAAATTGCTCCATCATCTGCAAAGAGTGAACAGCCCATCCCCTCCTCTGGTTCTACAAAAACATAATTTATCATTAAAGAAAACAATAAGGGACTTATTATACTGCCTTGTGGTGTTCCATTTTCTACACCATATTTCTCAGAATGATTTTCCTATTCTAACTTGTATTATACTTTTTGATAAAAAGTTTTTGATCCATTTAAACATTTTCCCTTTAATACCTAATTTCTTTATTTTAAGTAACAACCCTTCGACCCACAACACATCATATGCTTTTTCAATATCAAAGAACACCGCCACCACACTGTCTTCATTTATCTGCGGTTTTCTGATTTCATGTTCTAAGCGTAAAGCTGAATCATATGTACAAAGTATTATGTCCTTTTCGAAACCCACTTTGATATTTAGATATGTATCCTTTGCTATTTAAATAATATGTTAATCTCTCGTTAATAATTTTTTTCCATTATCTTACATATGTTTGATGTGCCTCTCTTCTTGTCATCAGACTTAATCGTTCACACCTGTCTCATCAGCTACCTGCCAAGGTGCTTTCATTACTCACTCTCCCTCTGTCTTATAAAAAGCCTTTCTCTCATCCAGTCATTGTTCTGTCTGCACAGACAACACGGCCCTCCTGTCTTCCGTTTCCAAATTCCAGTTTCAGTCTGTACCCATCCTGTTTATGCCTGCCTGTTCCTGTTAGTGTAATTTTGCTGCCACCTCAACTTTTTTGTTTTTGTTGTTTAAAATAAATCATTTTTATTTTAAACTTGTGCTTCACCTGCCTTCCTGCAAATGGGTCTAAAACTCAAGGATCGTGAAAAGATCAGACGGCAAAGGATAAGTCTTGTGTTGGTTCCACCACCACCAGTAGGGTCCTCAGACAGAACGGCTGGTGGAATTTCCTGGTACATCTGCAGCCCTCTCTCCACTTATCCTGATGCATGCTCATCTCAGACTGAGAAAGTCTTTCAGAGGAAAGGCAAAACGTTTCTACAATTTTTTGTTGTTGTTTTGTTTTGTTTTTTGAACGTCCAGAGGACTAGAATTAACTTTTTTCGATAAACTCTCTCCACTTGTTTCTTCATGGACATGGAGCTGTGATATTATGTTCTGTGCCTCTTCCTCAGCAAAAAGCTCCTCCGGTGGAGACTTTCTGGACAGAATGCAGGGAGGCGATTCCTAAACAAACAACAGGTTAATCAGTATTGTCAGTAAAAAGGGAATATTAAAGGCACAATCATTATTAAGATTGAGAATGTATATAATTTCAACTATCATACACTTACACTCTCCTCCTCATCCTCCACTCCCTCATTCTCAGACCTTTCCTCGACTGCATGGTGACCCCATCATCTCCACAGTCTTCCTCTGTTGACCACAAAGAACATTACTAGTACTTTAGATTTCAGATTTTAATAGCAGAAAAGACCAGTTGTGCATGAATGACATTTCACCTGCTCATCAGCTTTGTAGTGGTACTGTAGGAGGTCATGAAGAGACGACACAGAAGACTGGATGCAGAACTTCGCTTTAATCAACTCCTACAGTTCTGGCGGTAAACACCCAAAAACCGCCTTATATATCAACCCTTTCACAATACAACATCCCGTCCTCTGGACCTTTCACAATAAAACATCCGGTAACACATTCGGTCCACTGGGTGTGAGTAGAGTCCCCTAGTGGTCCGCCACACACGCCCCCCCAGAACACCCAGTAAGGTCCATCACTAGTCCAGCATTTTGGGTTTGATCAAACCACCAGAACGGCTGAACCTGGGCCCTGCGTAATCAGTCTGATGAAGCGGGGGGCAACGAGGAGGGCCTGCAGAAGATTCGGGCTCCAATGGACGTTGAGAGTCTCTGGAAGGAGGACCGCAGTCCGGTAGCAATGTGGATGGAGGTCTGCCCCTGTGAGGAGCTTGGGCCGTAACAACCTGATCATCTGACATAACATGAGCTGGTTTAAGCCTATCGATACAGACAGTACGACCCCCTAAATCTAAAAGGAAGTGTTTTGGACCTGGTTGAAGAACCCGAAACGGTCCATCATACAAAGGCTGTAGTGGTGTCCTGTGTGCATTGTGTTTGACAAAAACAAATTTAGAGGACTCCAGACTCTTAGGTACAAATGACTGCGGTAAACAATGGTGTACCGGGCCGGGGACACGAACAGAGCCCTCCTGAGAGGAAAAATGGAGCAACGGTGGAGCGAACTGTGGTGAGGGTACCTCAGGTAAAAACTCACCGGGGACGCGCACAGGCTGACCGAAAACCAGTTCAGCCGGGGAAGAGCTCAGGTCCTCTTTGGTTGCGGTACGTAAACCCAACAAAACCCAGGGAAGACGGTCAATCCAGTTGTCACCGGTCAATGCAGCGCGAAGTGCAGCTTTCAATGACCTGTGAAACCGTTCACACAAACCATTAGCTTGGGGGTTGTAAGCAGTGGTCCTGTGAACGTTAGTCCCCAGACCCTTGGCCATGGTAGACCAAAGCTCAGAAACAAACTGCGGGCCCCTGTCCGATGTAATGTCTGAAGGGGGGCCAAAACGCGCAACCCAGGTAGACAAAAATGCCCGGGCCACCACTGCAGATGTTGTGGATGTCAGAGGAACCACCTCAGGCCACCTGGTGGTCCGGTCTATCATAGTCAGCAGATGAGTAAAACCTTGTGATGGAGGCAGAGGGCCCACCAGGTCTACGTGCACATGGTCAAACCGCCGACCAGGAATGGAGAAAGGTTCCAAAGGTGCTTTGGTGTGCCTGTTAACCTTAGCACGCTGGCATGGGACACACGCTGCTGCCCACTCCTTAACTGCTTTACGCAGACCGGGCCAAACAAACTTTGAACTGACCAGTTTCACCGAGGCTCTAACACCTGGATGAGAAAGGGAATGTAAAGAATCAAAAACGCGGCGTCGCCATGAAACTGGAACCAGAGGGCGGGGCCTGCCAGTAGAAACATCACAGAGCAGGAGAGGACCTCCGTCATTCACCTGCCGTTCCTCCAACTCGAGGCCTGTGGGCCCGGACTGGAGCTCGAGTATTTCTGCGTCGCTACGTTGGTCCGCAGCCATAGCAGAAAAATCGATGCCAACGTATACGGGAGAGATCAGCACCCGGGAGAGACAGTCGGCCACCACGTTGGATTTTCCAGCCACATGCTGAATGTCTGTAGTAAATTCAGACACCGCTGCGAGGTGGCGTTGCTGGCGAGCAGACCAGGGGTCAGAAATTTTTGACATAGCAAACACCAAGGGTTTGTGGTCAACATATGCAGTGAACTGGCGGCCCTCCAGGAAAAACCTGAAATGGCGTGTGGCCAGGTAAAGCGCCAGCAACTCTCTGTCAAAAACACTGTATTTCAGCTCATTGTCCCGTAGCGTACGGCTGAAAAATGCAAGCGGCTGCCAAACCCCGGAAACCTGCTGTTCTAACACAGCCCCCACCGCAACATCAGATGCGTCTGTTGTCAAAGCTATTTGTGCCGCTGGGGATGGATGGGCCAAAAGGGCAGCAGTGGCCAATGCAGTTTTAGCATCACCAAATGCCTGTAGGCGTTAGAGGTGTCGTTTCTTTGCCCGAGCCCGACCCTACCCGAGCCCTACCCGACTTCGGGTAGGGTAGGGCCATATTTTTGCGTTTGATTGGCGGGCCGCGGGTCGGGCTCGGGCTTTGATGTGGTTTTTTTTAATCATACAGCACAAACAAAACTAAATAAAAATGCACACAATATAAAATTGTTTTAATCTGCTTGTAAAGAATATAAGGCAGTAAGTTTATTGATGAGGAAATAATTAATAGAGTGAATTTAGATGGTGAAAACCGCAGCGCACTGAGCGCAGCCACTTAATTGCGCAAACTCAGCCAGAGAGCAGGCGCGCAGCGCGCGCCTGGACAGCGTCTCCCCCGACATGCTGGACTTTTTAGTGACATTTCTCGAACCATTTTACCGTGCACAGAGAGAACTGGAGGGTGACAAATATCCCACCAACCTGGTTTGTCTCTGGAATGAGAAACTGAAGCAACACTCACTGCCAGTCCTCACACACACAGACTCTCCGCAGCAGGTGTTTCTGCGCGACATGCAGAAGTGCTGGAGCGCAAAATTATTATCCACGACTTGCACAGAGTTGCATTATTTCTGTGGCCTAACTTTAACAAGCTCAAAATTATGTCACCAGCTGACGTGCGTCAGGTGCACGCTCACGTCCGCACACTGCTCTCATCTGCGGCGGAACAAGTTGCCGCATTCCTGACATTCCTGAAGCTTCAAAAGTCACTGCGAGCAGCGCGCTCACACCTCCTCCATCAAAACACAGAAGAACAACATCAAGTTCTTTTGCTGAGTGGGAGAACGCAGTAAAAGCTTAATAAATAAACGTAGTGTTTTTTTTTTTTTTTTTGTTGTTTTTTTTTTAATCGGGTAGGGTCGGGTCGGGCGGTGATTTCTAGGAAATCAGCGGGCTCCCTCGGGCTTGGGTAATTAAACTAAGGGCTCGGGTAGGGTAGGGCCGTGGATTTCCGGCCCGATGACAGCTCTAGTAGGCGTTCTGGTGTCCAGTCAACAGTCGTTGGGCTTTTTCTTTTTAAGTGCTCCATAGAGCGGTCGCAGCAGTTGTGCTGCCCTGGGGAGGAAACGGTTAATGAAATTAACCATTCCCAAAAATTCCTGTAGCGCTTTAACAGACTGGGGCTATGGAAAATCGGACACCGCCTGCACTTTGTTTGGTAACGGGATGGCACCACTGGCAGAAATGCGGTGGCCCAAAAAGTCAATGACCGGCAACCCAAACTGGCATTTCGCTGTATTTACAATCAGGCCATGTGCTGCCAGGCGCTGAAAAACCTCACGGAGGTGGGACATGTGCTGGTCAGCCGAGCTGCTAGCCACCAGGATGTCATCCAGGTACACAAATACGAAGGACAGTCCTCTTAGGACTGAATCCATCAACCGCTGGAACGTTTGTGCTGCACCTTTAAGACCAAAAGGCATGCGCAAAAACTCAAACAGGCCGAAAGGCGTGATAACAGCGGTCTTAGGGACATCCTCCACATGCACAGGAACCTGGTGGTACCCCCGTACTAAATCTACTTTAGAAAAAATGGAGGTCCCAGCCAGGTGCACTGAAAAATCCTGGATGTGGGGGATGGGATAACGATCGTTCTCTGTGATGTTATTAAGGCGGCGGAAATCCCCACATGGTCGCCATTTGCCGTCTGCCTTGGGCACCATGTGCAGGGGGGAGGCCCACGGACTGTTTGAGCGCTGCACGATGCCTAAACGCTCCATGTTAGCAAACTCTTCCTGTGCTATTGCTAGCTTAGTAGCATCGAGGCGGCGTGCACGTGCGAAAACCGGGGGGCCCGTTGTGGGGATATAATGTTCGATCCCATGTTTAGTGTTTGTGTTTGCAAAATTAGGAACAGTCAGTGAGGGGAACTCAGACAATAAACGCTGAAACACGTTACCCGAAGCTAAAAAGTTAGCATGCATTAAAGGCCCAGCTCCTCGCGTCGCACAAGGCAGTGACGAAAAAGACACAGCGTCGATCAAACGTCTGTTAGCAACATCAACAAGGAGCCCGTGAGCACAAAGAAAATCAGCCCCTAAAATAGGAACTGAGCTCGTAGCTACAACAAAGTTCCACTGGAAGTCCCGTTCATGGAAACGAACAGTCACCAACCTTTCACCAAACGTCTTGATGGGAGAGCCATTAGCCGCGGTTAGCTGCGGGCCGCAGCCTTCTGCCAACCTGTCTGAGCCAGTCGGGGGAACGAGGCTCTTCTGCGAACCAGAGTCCACCAGGAACCGCCTCCCCGACCTCGAGTCTTCGATGAAAAGCAGCCTTTCCCTGTCGCCAATGGCCGTGGCCGCTAGCGTGTGCTGGCGTCGTCGTTTTCCCTGCGGCTTGAAGCTGCACTGCGGGACGCATCGTCGTGCTTTGGCGCCAAAGCGCTGGTGGTAGTAACAAAGGGCGGCTCCTGTCCGCCTGCGGGTAGCGACCCTTGCTACCACTAGGGTTGGGCATCGTTTGAATTTGAGCGATTCCGGTTCCGATTCCGATTCTTCGTTTCGATTCCGATTCTTTTCGATTCTCGGTTCCGATTCTTTTTGTAGGCGGGGTTACAAAAAGACGTGTCAATTCAATTCAGTTCAGTTTATTTATACTATATAGCTCCAAGTCACAACAGAAGTGGTCTCAGGGCACTGAACAGAAGCAATCAAATATAAAAATAATAAGTTAACAGAAACTTTAATATAAAAATAATGGTAACACTATTTATCTGAGGAGACTACTTTGAGTTTAACTCCATGTTATAAAAAAGCTACAGTAGTTAGCCAGAGTTATTTCAGGATGAAATAGTTTGAACTTCTGTTTGAATTTAATGCTATGAACTTTTTCCTTTTTGTTACATTTACTATGAATTTCTCACAGGGCAGATTAGAGCCAACATGGGCTCACCAACATATATTATTATTATTATTATACATATAATATTGTCCAGTGTCTGATGCTGCAGTCATGTTACTGAACTCCCACTGATGGGCTAACCTGGTTCCACCAGCAGCAGGATCCTCAGACAGAACAGCTGGTGGGATGTCCTGGTATCTGCAGCCCTCCCTCTATTTGTTTCTTCATGGACATGGAGCTGTGACATTATGTTGTGCCTCTTCCTCAGCAAAACGCTCCTCCAGTGGAGACTTTCTGGACAGACTGCAGGAAGTTCCTAAACAAACAACAGGTTTATCAGTTTTATCAGTAAAAAGAGATTATTAAATCATTTTTAAGACTGAGAATGTGTACAATTATTAGCTCTGTTGTTATTGCCTAACTAACCTATTCAATAATTCTTCAAACTGTGACATTCACTCATAATGGAATGGAAGAGAACATAAACAGAAATTATATAATAATGAAAACTAGAGACATTAAAACATTTTAAAAGACACAGAGAACTTTAAATGGATTAAGAATGTTAATAAGTGTTGGATTTGAGTGCAATGTGCAATCCATGGTTGAATTCACATCTGAAAAGGGATGCAACCTTTTCACAACATATGCTGTAACAGTTCTGTGGCACTCTTCATTCAGTTAACACTGACGTTTTTACCTTGGACAGTCACTGGTGGTGAACACTGAAGCCATTTCAGGTCGTTTGTCTAAGAAGAAAAAAATACAAGCTAACGTTAGCATCGTGTTTGTATTTGAGCTGACTTACCGCTTTAAGCGGAGTATAACTTGTTAGCTGCCTTAATGTTGGTATGAGATGTAGTTCATAGTTTATTTATTTACCTGTTGGAGCCGAAGAGGTAGCGATTGGCGAAAAGTTCGGCGGAGCGTTTTGCAGACGGACCACTCTGTACTTCCGGTCGGATACGAAGCGAAAATAATCCGGTGGAGCGCGTCAAAGACGGGACACTATTTTACTTCTCCACCCTCCTTTGCATGATATAAAATTATTGCAAGTGCTGCACTGACCTGACTGGTCATTTTATTAATTAGTAAGCTTTCAATCGCGGAATGCACACTTCCGGTGAATTCTTCTTCGTTGGTTTTCGGTGGCGGCTACTTCCGGTCGGCTAACTAGCATCGAAAATAGGAATCGCAAATTAATATTTTGAACGATTCCGGGAAAACCGGACAGTTAGTCCCGGTTCCGAACGATTCTCGATTCTCGATGCCCAACCCTAGCTACCACCGATGGCTCGTCCGGCGCTGAGGGCGTTGCTTGAAGCTGAGGTGCTGCTGGAGATCCGGGGGCCGCCGCCTGGACCGCGAAGGTCCTCGCAGCCAGAAGGATGCAGTCGGCTTCTTCGGCCAGCGAGCGGTAATCTCTCTGCTGCAGAAACGGGGAGCTGGCCAGGACCGTGCGCTCCGAAGCCGGGAGCTGGCGGAGGAAGAGGTGGAGGAAGAGAAACCCACAGTTTTCTGATCCCATCAAGGACAACATGCTCTCCATGAGCTCAAGAGCTATGCCACCGCCCAAACCGGAGAGGGAAAAAAGTTTCTCAGCGCGCTCTGTGTCTGAGAGTGAGTAACGCCGGAGGAGCAGCTGCTTGATGGCGTTGTACTTTCCTTGTGCAGGAGGGGCCTGGAGCAGGCTCATTGCCCGCTGGGTGGACAGCAGATCCAGCGAGGTGACCACAAAGTGGTATTTGGTGTCGTCTGCAGAAATCCCGCGAAGAGCAAACTGTGATTCGATGTGGGCGAACCACGACGGAGGGGTGTGTAGCCAGAAGTCCGGGATTTTAACGGCCACCGAAAAAGCGAGCGGGGCCGCCTGTGGAGCTTCCACAGCAGCGGACATCTGAAGAGAGCTGGCTGGAGCGTCAGATGTCGGCATATTCAATTCACGAGGTCACCAGTGTAGGAGGTCATGAAGAGACGACACAGAAGATGCAGGGATGCAGAACTTCACTTTAATCAACTCCTACAGTTCTGGCGGTAAACACCCAAAAACTGCCTTATATATCAACCCTTTCACAATACAACATCCGGTCCTCTGGACCTTTCACAATAAAACATCTGGTAACACATTCGGTCCACTGGGTGTGAGTAGAGTCCCCTAGTGGTCCGCCACACAACACCTATTTCTCTGAAACTCTCAGTGAGACACCTCTTTCTTGGAAAACCTTCATGAAAAAGTAAACACACTGTTTATCCCATTAATTTGAATACAGGACACAAATTATCTCACCAAGAGACTCTTTATTGTGTACTAATTCAAAGAATCAAAAGTATAAACTTGTGTTTATTGTATTATCATTATTGTGTTCAATATTTTGATAATCAAAGACTCTAAGTCAAAGAACAAGTCAAATTGATCTTTCAGCATTTGTTTAAAAGTGTTGAGCCTGTTTAATCAGTTTTAATCATAAAAGCTAGCGTCTGTCTTATATTTCACTTTTCTCCTCCTCTTCTTCCTCCTCCTGACCTCCACTAAACTCCTCCTACTTCCTGGTTGAGCTAACCAATGGGAAAGCAGCAAGTACACGGAAATCAGACTCTCTTTAAAAGTTCTAACTTCCTTGAGCTGTTCAGTTGCGATGAGGACCTGAAGGAAGTCATGATCTTCTTGGACTCGGCTCTGAGCTATGAACGTGGCTATGCGTCAAAGGCCTTGTTCCTCAGCTAAGGATTTACAGTATGCCGCTGTAAAATCAGAATGAGCTTAAAGCTCAAAACCTTTGAATAAGAATTCCTTCTGAGGAATATTTTATTTTGAAATCCAACCGGAACCGCCGCTACTTCAATCGATCAGGCGAACACAGGAGACGCTGAAAGGTAAACAAACTGACCTCCTCAGACGTCAAGGAAAGATCCATTCTTGACTGACCGTCGCAAGGTAAAGAGTTGCTGATTGTTTCCCAGTGTACCTGCATTTAGCTGGCTGTCGGACGGAGAGCTGCCATGTCCTGGTTTAACTCATTCACTCAAAGATAATTTCCTCTCTTCCTCCTTTTCCTTATTTTCTTATCTTCGCCAGTAACATTAAGTTAAAAGTGCCTTCAGATATAAGTTATTTAAGATCTTATAACTTGATTCTGTTGTCCCCAATTTCATCTGTTGACGTTTAATTTATTGAAGTTGAAATCAATCAATCAAGTGTACATGTATAATGTGATTTTAATGATCTGTTAAATAAATGACTGCATTTCCTTGATGGGTCAAATATAATAACGTCTCATGTCACATTACATCACTCATTTGGTCACACAAGATCGTGTTTAACACAAAAAGAAGAGAATCCGTGAATAAATGAACATTTACTATCTTGAACTTGAACTAGTCTTGATTAAGTAATTAAGGTTGTAAGCAGGGTAACCCCTTCACTCCTTACATCTGGTGGCCCGTACGGTTCTTCTAATAAGGATTATGCACATTAATATATGTGTGATCAAATGTTGGCATATAAGAATATCTAAGTTTTGACTCTTAAAAAGATAGTTTTGGCTGATAGTGTTCAGAACGATGCAAGAACTGCATTTATGTCATTTGAAGTTGAGATTTATCATTGATCCACTCTTAAAACACGCTATTTGAAGCTGCTTTTGTTTAAAGAATTGTCACTCAATGTGGATCGTTGAACTTCGTTTTACAGCTGCTGTTCATTTTGTTAATGACCGCTGTGTCATTTGTGTCTTAAAAGCTATTCTTACATGTGCATTCAAGAATCTTGTGTGTGGTATTTTACATTATAAGCAGGAAAAGAAGCATTTCTGTATGAAACTGTGTTGTCAGATCGTGGTTCTGGTTCTGACGGTACTGTTTGGGCTCGGTTCTGGACGAGTCAGTTGTTTCAAAAGTTAAACTGCTGTTTTTACTGAGCGTGGCTCAGTGGACCTGTTTGAATGTGATTCACCACACTTTAAGAATTATTGCAATGTTTTTGAAGCGTTTTTATAAGTTAAAGAGAGTAAAATTTGTGATAAGCTAACAGCTAACTGCCGAAAGCATACGTGTCCCAACGCCAACGTCATAAGCTAAGACTGGTTGAAAGAGAACCAACGCAATACGCTGTGATTGGCCGATTGGTCGGTGGCGAGCTCTGGTTCGCTAAAAGCTGGTGACGTAACGCCGTTTACGTCAACTCACCCTGTCGTCAGATCACTCTTTTATGCAAATTCTGACAAGTATTCATGCTTGTTCATCTGTGTGCATAAAACTATCTTCAAAACCTGTTTAATCCCTACGTTTTGAGATATTTAAAGGTGTTTTTGAAGCAATTCAGAAATTTTAGTGATGTCCACGTGACCGAAGTCACGTGACTCCGGAAGCTAAAACTCGTCTGAAAGACGATTTTTTTCTTTAAAGTTTAAACTCAGTAACGCCTTGAAAACAGTTCTGATCAAATCGATTTGTCTCTTAAAAGGACGTTAGTTCAAACGACTTCACATTTAGGCTTATAATTCCTTCCAAACTGTTGATTTTGACCGGGTTCGACTGATGCTAACCGAAGCTAACGGCTAACGGCCGGAAGTCAACAAAACACCGCCATATTGCCCCAGAGCACTCCTAGTGGCCAGGAAGAGTAATTACAGTCACTTTGTGGTAAAAATTAAGCTTGAACGCCATCAGCTGTTTGATGAAAGGTAATGAAACCATCTATTGAGAATTAAAAGTTAATGACACAAGAAAATTATAAAAATCTCTGCATTTTTATTTAAAAATAAAAATTTAAAAGTTATTCTGTGCACAATCACACTCCTGTTTATTTTAAATAAATAAAAAAATTAAATAACACAAAAAACCCTGATGCATGCTCAATAATCCAGGTAGAAAAATCTAAAAAAGCTAAGTCTGGTCCTCTGGACATTCAAAAAAACAAAACAAAACAAAGAAAAAAAAAAAGAGAAACGTTTCGTCTTTCGTCCGAAAGACTTCCTCAGTCTGAGGTGCTGTGTTCAGCCCAGTCTTATACTGTAAATAGCACCTTCTCACAGTGTTACACAACCAGTTGGCTGATGACAGCCAAAACCAGCTGCTCACATGATCAAGGAGGACCATCAGCCTAACAATGGATCGTTAGCACCCTGATGGTTGTTTGCTATTCACAGAGGGCTGAGTGATACTAGCAATAACAGCATTGTAAGAGGGGGACAGTTGAACCCGGAGGCCTCCACCCCTGTTTAATGATGGGCGGTTTCTTTTCACAAAGATGGCCTCCTTTACTCCTCTCTCAAACCATTGTTCCTCTCTATCAAGGATGTGAACATCTTCATCCCTGAAAGAGTGACCGCTGGCCTGGAGATGAGTGTAGACCGCAGAGTCCTGACCTGATGATGTTGATCTTCTGTGCTGGGCCATCCTTTTGGCCAGTGGCTGTTTAGTTTCCCCGATATAAGACTGATCACAGCCCTCCTGACACTGAACAGCATACACAATATTACTCTGTTTTTGCCGGGGGACTGGATCTTTGGGATGAACCAGTCTTTGCCGTAATGTATTTTGGGGTTTAAAAGCCACTGGGACGTTGTGTTTAGAAAATAAACGTCTCAATGTCTCTGAAACCCCTGCAACATATGGAATGGCCACTGGTCTGGGTCTGGGTTCCTTCTTTTCACCTGATGGTTGGCTGGAGTCCTGTTTGGGTTTCTTCTCTGCTTTCAGGAAGGCCCAGTTAGGATATCCACATTTCTCTAGAGCCTGTTTTGTGTGTGATTTCTCCTTCTGTCTGGCTGCTGAGTTAGTGGGGACGCTGTCTGCTCTGTGATACAGAGTCCTGATGACTCCTAACTTGTGCTCCAGAGGGTGATGGGAGTCAAACTGTAAATACTGGTCTGTGTGGGTGGGTTTGCGGTACACCTCAGTTTGCAAATTTCCTCTATCAGAAACTGAGACCTCACAGTCCAAGAAAGCCAACCTGCCCTTTCTTACATCTTCTCGTGTGAACTTGATATATTTATCCACAGAGTTGATGTGATCAGTGAAATGTTGGACTTCCTGAGATTTAATTTTAACCCAGGTGTCGTCAACATACCTGAACCAATGACTTGGTGGTCTCCCTGAAAAGGATGTCAATGCTCTCTTTTCTACCTCCTCCATGTACAGGTTGGCAACAGTAGGAGAAACTGGAGACCCCATAGCACACCCATGTTTCTACCTATAATATTGCTCCCCATATGTGAAGTAGGTTGACTGCAGGCACAGTTTCAAGAGTTGACACAGTTGCTCTGTTGAAAGCGTGGTCCTGCTGTTCAGAGTGGTGTCTGATTTTAACCTTAAACAGACCACCTCTACTGCCTCATCAACAGGAATGCATGTAAAGAGTGATGTAACATCAAAAGAGACCATTGTTTCATCAGTCTCTTTTGATGTTACATCACTCTTTAGATTTTTCTACCTGGATTATTGAGCATGTATCAGGAGATTTTTAAAGGTTACTCAGCTGTGGATATCAAGACAACACCCTAGAATCTTACTCTTGGATCCTAAAGAGAGTTAGATTGGCAAGAATTGCAGTTCTACAATGAAGGTGAGCGACTGTTAGTGTGAGTTTCCCTGTGGATGACGATCCAACCCCAGTTACTAGGTTGGATGAACAACGGGGTGATATACGGGTGTGGCTTACAGATGGAGGTCGTCAACAAGCTTAGGTGAATCACCTTCACACAGCTAAACCTGTACAAGTTTAAAATTATTCTGCGTAATATTCTAACCATAGACCTATCAGGTTTGTATCAATGTCGACCCCCAAGTAAGCAGACTGATTCAGTAAAGATGGAGCCCGGAGTACAAAAGGTAAGTGAACTTTTATTTACAGGTGATTGGTTGTTATCTCAGCTGAAAGGGAGAAGAGGTTAAGGTAAGTATGGGTTCTGGTGATGTTTGATAATATTGAATCCATGTAATAGAGAATAACTCCTGTTTGTGTTATAGGTGAAGACCAAGAAGGAGAGAAGAATCCTGGGTTTTGCAGGAGAGCCAGTCTAGAGCAATTGGTGGTGGGGAGAGGAGCAGGTTGACCCAGTTGTGAATTGTTTGAGGATGATTGTTGAAGGGACACCGTTGATCCAAAGGTGGAGCCTAATGAAGAGATGAGGTCCTAGGGAGAACTTGAAGAGGCAGGCCATGGAAGGTCCTGGAGGAATCACAGTTGGTGAGAACTAGCTGTAACAAAATGTTGGTTGGCTGTATTCGAATTACCATTTGGTAGATGATGTCCCAAAACTGAAGAGGTGACTGAAATGAGCTTAAATACATCACCAGGCAGTCCTCCTCAGAGCTGAAGCAGGTGGAGTGAGTTGATGTTAATTGGCTATGGAAGGAAGAGTGAGTGACAGGCAAAACCCAGGAATCCCACAAGACCTAGTTCATTATACCCCTTACAGGAGAGGCTACAGTGGAGTTTAGCCATAACCAAAAGCGGTAGCTCCAATGGGTAGAAAAGACAAGTTGTGACAACGGGCCACCTGGGAGAAGACACCACTGCCATTGATTTTTATTCATTTATTTTTTGCTTAGAGGCTGTATCACAGGACTGTCAAGCCAGTTATGTGGTGGCACCAGTCTCGGAGACAAAATTCAGTGTAAAGTTAGTGAGGTGTTATGTGTCCTGAGGAAGCTGCCCATGCTGACACCTACAGGTTTTTGTGTATGTTGGCTGCAGTCTTGTTGTGCATTGGGCACGCCTATTTCTTTTTAATTAGTCTGATTATGATCAGGCTTGTGTGTTCAGCCAGAAGGACCTGAGTGACACTCCTATATAAACTCCAAGGTGAGGTTACTTGAATGCAGAGTTTTATGGGCTCAGAGGTGGTTGCTTCTTGCTGAACTGTTAAGGTACTGTGTGGTACAGTGGGGTGTACTCCGCCCGACCCTATCTTGAAGTTTGGTGATCTTCTGTTGAGAAGATTGTATGTGAGTAGAAGTGTTTGCTCATTTTTGGTCTTTGACTGTGCTTGATGAACTTTGACTGTGCATGATGCACTTAGAAGTGCTTGCTCATTTTTGGTCTTTGACTGATGCACTTAGGAGGAGTTGCTTATTTTTTTGTCTTTGACTATGCTTGAATGCACTTAGAAGCTGAAGGGTGCATTTGTGACGATTAGGTCTTGCTCAGAAGAGGGACGCTGAACTGTGTGGTTTCACTAGTTTTGTTTAACTAGGAGGTTATGTGGCTGGCCGAGGTGTGACCAGCTGTTTGGAGTTTCTTTTGTTTGCCTAATGACAGTGTGAGTTCGGTAGTTCAGTTTTATCGTTTTTCTTTTTACTCCTATAGTCCCCTTTGGTTAGGTAGTCCGTCACTAGACAGGCTTCGACGGCCCTGTTCTATGGGTTGGCCCTGCTCTAGTGACGTTATATTAATTTTGGCCGACTCACTCTGTCCACTATTTGTTTGATACTTTCGTTTTTTTCTCAACGTTGTGTCGGAAGAAGTTGCACTCCGCACCTAGAGGAGGAGTGCAGGGATCCATCTCAACCTGATGTGCGATTTCAATAAAGCTTTTTAATTTACCTTATTCCTTCTTGTGTCCTTTGTCAATTAAATGTGTTCGGCCTGAGCCAGCCGTAACATATTTTTGGGGGCTCGTCCAGGATTTTTGAGTCCTTGTTGGGTTGTTGTGATCCTTGTTGGGTTAATTAATAACCCTGCTGTTGGTTTGACTCGTAGGCAGGTCCAGTGCTGTGTGTGCGGGTGGTGCGTTCACGTACTACTGGGACGTTAGTGTTTACACGGTTCTTTTCCTGTATTTACCATGGAGGATTTCGATTTACAAAGTTTTGTGGAACGACCCACAGTAGAGATTTTGGATAGCTGTACTAAAGAGCAACTTTTGTGTGTAGCGGACTACTATGAAGTGACATTGGATAAACGCTCAAAAAGAGAAACTGTGGAGAATGAGTTAACTGCCGAGTTAATGCAACGCAGTGTTTTTTTCTGCCGTGACAACACCGAAAGACCCAGATCTCTCTCCGTACCATTTTCAGGAACGAGTACGTTTAAAAGAGATTGAACGAGACTTAGTACTTGAGCAACAGAAACGGGAACATGAGAAGGAAATAACGTTACAGAAAATTATGTTAGAACAATGGAGAATGGAGATGGAACAACGGAAAATGGAGTTAGAAACGGAAATATGTCTGAAAGAGCTGGAACGTGGATCTGCTCCGTTTCCTGTTCGAGAATTTGACATGAGTAGACATGTTTCCTTAGTACCTCCATTCAATGAAAAAGACGTAGATAAGTACAATTATTTTATCATGTTTGAAAGAGCAGCTAGTACCTTGAAGTGGCCAGAAACTGTTTGGCCCATTTTGTTACAAAGTGTATTAAAAGGAAAAGCACAGGAAGCCTATGCATCTCTTTTTGCGACCGATAACGGTGTTTATGCTAACGTAAAATAAGCTATACTACGTGTATATGAACTAGTTCCGGAAGCGTACAGGCAAAAATTCAGAAAATGGAAGAAAGCAGACAATCAGTCTTATGCCGATTCTGTCAGAGAAAAGGAGCTTCTTTTTGATCGCTGGTGTACTGCGAGTGCAGTGACTGATGTTAACCAGCTGAAGCAGCTAATTTTGATAGAAGATTTCAAATTAAACTTACCAGAGAGAGTAACAATGTATTTAAATGAAAATAAAGTGTCTGACGTATCTAAAGCTACAATCTTAGTGGATAAGTATATGCTGATGCATAAAATACACTTTGAACGTTCAAGCTTTGATAAAACTTGAAGACCTAGTCATGTGAAGTCCAGTTTTAAGTCCTTTCACCCTTTTCGATCCAAAGGTAATGGTAATGGTAAATTCATAGGGCCTGTTTTGCCTCACAGAGATCGCGATGCAACTGTAGAACGACGTGAAAGTGATGTGAAAGATCCTATAAGATGTTTTTATTGCAAGCAAGAAGGTCACACCACTAGAACCTGTCCTAAGTTACACAGAAAAAAACCAAAGCCCGTAGCTGCGCTTAAAAGGCTAGATAAGACGTTTCCCTCTGTGACAGGAACCTGTGAACGAGATGGTTTCAAACCTTTTGTAATGGAAGGGTTTATATCTACATCTCATTCAGGGAAAATGATACCTGTTAAAATACTAGAGACACAGCCACTTCACAGTCATTCATTTTGGACAATATTTTACCTAGAGATGAAGTTGTCAAGATGGAAGCTGGAGTCCCCATTTGTGGTTTAACATGCAGGAAGTTAATGTTCCTTTATGTAGGATTGTGGTTCAGTCAGAGTTGTGTTCAGGAGATGCTGTAGTAGGACTACGTCCAAACTTTCCTATTGAAGGCATTTCCATGATTATGGGTAACGACTTGGCTGGAGGTCGTGTGTTAGTCACTCCAGAGGTGACTCCTGTCTTAGTGATTTCCTCTCAACTATATAACTTAGCTCGCACATTTTCTAATGTTTTCACCACTTGTGCAGTTACCCGTGTAGCTCTTAAACATCAACAGAAGGAGGAGAAAGAGGAAGAAGTTGAGCTGAGTGACAGTTTTTTATTTAGTACTAAGACTGACCAGAGCCCAATGAGCTCATAGGACAATATCTTAGAGGGAGTAAGACTCTCATGGTCCAGGGAACAGTTGATTAACCTTCAGAAGAGTGATGTTCGTTTGGCACCATGTTTTTGTGACACAGAAACTGACAATCCTGACATACTGAGTAATGGTTACTTCTTTAGTGATGGCATTTTGATGCGTAAATGGACTCCATTGACAGCCTCTTCTAATGAAGAGTGGCGTAGTGTAGAACAGACTGTTCTCCCTACTCTATCATCCAGAGGTTTTACGTTTGGTGCACGACAGTCCCTTAGCTGGTCACCTGGGTATTAGAAAAGCATACAAGATACAATACAAGATACAAGAGCTTTTATTAACATTGCACCAGTTCTCACCAATACAACGTGATCATGTATACACAGTCATCCAGAAGAAGGGTAGAGAATGTAAAGCTGCTGCTTATTCAAAACACATGAAATGTTCTTCAGCGCGGCCTCTCTCATCCGTCTCGGGATGAAGGTCAAAGGTGTGAAAAAAAGGTAAGGAACCATGGGGGTTACAGCATTAGTATTAAAAAAAATGTATCACATTTTGTCTGCAAGACACCGCATGACACAGTAAAAACCATACCATAAGCACATAAGGACAGTTACATGTTGCATGTTGAGACTGAGGCAGGGAGGATCTGTCCATGATACATTCCGGATGCCTCCGATAACGCTCATAGAAAAGTTCTCCGGGGGGGGTAGCAGACAAGACAAACAGCAGCTATTTTTTCCACAGTAAGCACATCTCAGGAGAAATTAGATATCCAGCCTTTCCCAAGGCTGTTTCCAAGGGAGTCAGATAAGAATTAACAAATATTTTCACATCAGGCACACATTGTAATTTCTGTGGCCTTCAGTCTGTAAGGGCGATTCTGTTCCAATCCAATTCGGGACTTTTTCCACTGATCCAAGCTCTGACCTCAGATGTTGACCACAGCTGACCAGAGTCCCAATCCGAGGGTGATCTGTTCACCCTCTGGATAAGCTCGCAAACAGCTGATTTCTGATGTTGACCACAGCGTCCAGAGTCCAAATCCGTGGGTGAGCTGTTTCACCCTCTGGATAAGCTCACAAACAGCTGATTTCTCGAGGTCACGGCGCAGACCAGACGTCGGGTGCTCCAGGCAGTTAAGTCCTGCTGAAGTCTCCCTCATTTTGCGATAGACCAGTGCTCCACAAACGCCAAAAAAAGCAAAGCGCTGCCATCATAATCCAATATAATCCAAGATTCTTCACCTCCACAGAGCACTCCCAGGAATCCACGGAATCCATGGCGGAATCCATGGCGTATCCTCCGTCACTCTGTGAGGGTGGGAAGGCTCCCCTTGTGCCGTTCCTTCTGTAGAGATCTTGTTTGTAGAATCGAATGCCCAAACCTCCAATCCATCTTAATTTGCGTTTGAGGTGCTTAGCTGAGGAGCTGCCAGCAGCAGGGGGGGAGGGGGAAGGACGGGAGAGGGAAGGGTTGCGACTACCTCAGTCGAGAGCAAGGTTGGAAATCATATGACCGTGTGTTACGTCATTTGTTTTGGCCAAGTTTAAAGAAGGATGTCGTACTTCATTGTAACTCATGCCACTTTTGTCAGATATCTGGAAAACCGAACCAGACTGTCCCACCTGCTCCTCTGTATCCCATCCCAGCTATTGCTAAGCCTTTTGAGAGAGTCTTAGTGGACTGTGTAGGACCACTCCCCAGAGCAAAGGCTGGAAACAAGTACTTAGTTACTGTGATGTGTGCCTCCACTCGTTTCCCAGAAGTTTTTCCTGTAAGAAAAATAACAACCCCGGTGGTGGTGAAAGTGTTAACCAGGTTTTTTTCATTGTTTGGGTTACCACGGGTGGTGCAGACTGACCAAGGCAGCAATTATATGTTTAGAGTGTTTTCACAGGTCATGAAACAACTTAACATCCAACATGCCTGTTCCGTTGCATACCATCCAGAAAGCCAGGGTGCCCTCGAACGATTCCATCAAACATTAAAATCTATGCTGCGCACATACTGTCTAGAATTCAACAAATATTGGGATGAGGGAGTGCACCTCCAGATGTTTGCTATATGGGAGGTAGTTCAAGAGAGTCTGGGTTTTAGTCCAGCTGAATTGGTTTTTGCACACGAAGTTCGTGGTCCCTTAAGGCTGTTAAAAGAAAAGTGGATATGTGAGAAGTCTGACAAAAATTTATTAGACTATGTAAGTGACTTCCGCTTTAAATTAGTTTGTGCTTGTGAAATACTGTAGCTAAAAACAACCTACAGGCGGCATAGGCTAAAATGAAATCCCTGTTCGGCCGAAAAGCTGTAGCACGAGTGTTTAAACTGGGTGACAAAGTGTTAGTCCTACTTCCTATTCCTGGTAGTAGTTTACAGGCCCGTTATAGTGGACCTTATGTCATTGAGAAAAAGCTAAACGAACGTGACTACTTGGTTTCTACTCCAGATAGGAGGCGTGTTTCTCGTCTTTGTCACATTAACATGTTGAAACCATACATTGAAAGGGTTAGTGTGTTGGCTGTTCCCCTCTGTGATGTCCCCAGAGTAGCCAAAGATGTAGAGCCCCAAAAGGAGCTCTCCAGTGCTGAACAGGAGGTGGACAGTTCCCCTTCTGCAATTCTTGAAGGCAAGCTCTTAAATTCACATTACCTCCAGAACCTACAGTTGTTGTTCTCCCATCTTGATGACAATAAAAGGGATGAACTAAGACAGTTGATATTTTCTAATACCTGTTTATTCTCTGATGTCCTTTCCAGGACCGATATCTTAAAACACGATATTGATGTGGGTGAAACGAAACCCATTAAACAACACCCTTATAGAGTGAATCTGGACAAACGCTTTCGTATGAATAAACAGGTACAGTACATGCTGAACAATGGTTTGGCCATACCTAGCACTAGTGCATGGAGTTCATCTTGCCTGTTGATAGTGAAACACGGGGGTGATGATCGATTCTGCACTGATTTTAGAAAAGTAAATGCTATAACCAAACCAGATTGTTATCCTCTCCCTAGAATCAAGGATTGTGTCGACCATGTAGGCGTTGCACGCTTTGTAACCACTTTGGACCTATTAAAAGTATATTGGCAAGTGCCATTGACTGAACGAGGTCAGGAGGTCTCTGCTTTTGTTACTCCTGATAGTTTTCTTGAGTACACAGTCATGGCTTTTGGCATGTGTAACGTTCCTGCTACCTTCTACAGACTAATGAACATAGTTTTGTCCGAGTTACCCTTTTCTGAAGCATATCTAGATGATGTGGTGGTGTTCTCAGATACTTGGGAAGATCACTTAAATCACCTACAAACTGTTTTTACACGTTTGAAAGAAGCTAGTTTGACGGTTAACCTGGCTAAATGTCAGTTTGGGCAAGGAACTGTGACCTATTTAGGTAAACGTGTTGGAAGTGGTCAAGTACGTCCAGTTGAGGCAAAAGTGGAAGCAATATTGTCTGTCCCGATCCCTTCCACCCGTACGGAGCTGCAGCGTTATCTAGCCATGGTGGGGTACTACAGAGGGTTCTGTAAGAACTTCTCCGCTGTGGTTGCTCCTCTAACAGACCTGCTCAGCCCGAAAACACCTTTTATCTGGTCTGAGAGATGCCAAGAAGCGTTTGAACAAACAAAAACGTTGTTGACTAAGGCTTCTGTGTTAGGTGCACCAAAATTCGATGTCCCTTTTAAACTGGCTGTAGATGCTTGTGACTCTGGAGTAGGAGCTGTTCTCATTCAGGAGGGAACAGACAGAGTGGAACACTCAGTTTCCTACTTTTCCCGAAAGTTGAACAAACACCAAAAAGGGTACTCGACTATAGAAAAGGAAGCCTTGGCTTTGATCTTGGCACTAGAGCACTTTGAAGTGTACATTGGAGGATCTTGTGATCCCATTATTGTATACACTGACCACAAACCCCTTACCTTTTTGCATCGAATGTATAATAAAAATCGATGCTTAATGTTAACGTAACATCTCCATATTACACATTAGAGGTAAGGACAACGTTATAGCCGATGCCCTCTCTCGTTTTTAAATACCCTACCCAACTTGTCTTTTTGTATGAAGTAATGTAGCTAGTGTCACCACAGGACTACATTTCCCCCATACAAAACACTGATGGTAGAGGTGTTATGTATCCTGAGGAAGCTACCCATGCTGACACCTACAGGTTTTTGTATGTGTTGGCTGCAGTCTTGTTGTGCCTTGGGCATGCCTATTTCTTTTTAATTAGTCTGATTATGATCAGGCTTGTATGTTCAGCCAGAAGGACCTGAGTGACACTCCTATGTAAACTCCAAGGTAAGGTTACTTGAATGCAGTTTTGTGGGCTCAGAGGTGGTTGCTTCTTGCTGAGCTGTTTGGGTACTGTGTGGTACCGTGGGGTGTACTCCGCCCGTTCCTATCTTGAAGTTTGGTGATCTTCTGTTGAGAAGATTGTATGTGAGTAGAAGTGTTTGCTCATTTTTGGTCTTTGACTGTGCTTGATACACTTTGTGCTTGATGCACTTAGAAGTGCTTGCTCATTTTTGGTCTTTGACTGATGCACTTAGGAGGAGTTGCTTATTTTTTTTGTCTTTGACTGTGCTTGAGTGCACTTAGAAGCTGAAGGGTGCATTTGTGACAATTAGGTCCTGCTCAGAAGAGGGACGCTGAACTGTGTGGTTTCACTAGTTTTGTTTAACCAGGAGGTTGTGTGGCTGGCCGAGGTGTGACCAGCTGTTTGGAGTTTTTTTTTGTTTGCCTAATGACAGTGTGAGTTCGGTAGTTCAGTTTTATCGTTTTTCTTTTTACTCCTAGAGTCCCCTTTGGTTAGGTAGTCCGTCACTAGACAGGCTTCGACGGCCCTGTTCTATGGGTTGGCCCTGCTCTAGTGACGTTATATTAATTTTGGCCGACTCACTCTGTCCACCATTTGTTTGATACTTTCGTTTTGTTCTCAACGCTGTGCCGGAAGAAGCTGCACTCCGCACCTGGAGGAGGAGTGCAGGGATCCATCTCAACCTGACGTGCGATTTCAATAAAGCTTTTTAATTTACCTTATTCCTTCTTGTGTCCTTTGTCCATTAAATGTGTTCGGCCTGAGCCAGCCGTAACATGAGGATATGATTATAAAAGGCCATTTTTCAGTAGGGCTGATGGGAGCTCATGAAAATGCAGTTCACCGGTCTGCCACCATGTTGACAACACACCAAATATGATATTGAAACAACACAGTGGTTTGATACTGTCGACTGGAAAAAGTAAGTGCGGCTTTGGCACATTCTCATGGCATGTCAAAGGTGTTCGTACATTTACACACACTTTCCCACTACATTGGCTTTGATACATCCCAATGTGTGTTGTGATACTTATGGAACTTCCTGTGTATACCTTCTAGCACCTTACTTTGTGCTGTGTTGGATGCATACAATGTGATCCTTTGTGACACATCTTAATGTGTGTGCAAGTGTAACCCGATGCTTCTTTGTGATAATAGCTGACATGGTGAGCTGTTTCCCTCACATCAGTCTCCAGTTAAATAACTCGATCTATGAAAATGAGGTATCCATGGTTACTTCAGGAGTCATGTTAAAGGGTGACTTGGTGTCTCTCTATTCTCAACACGCTCTACCTCTTCTCTTATTCATCATTTTAAAGAAATCATTTTGCCACTCAAAAGGTTCTGACATCTACAATTTGTTTTTTTGTAAATGGACTCTGCAGTGAATAATCCCGCTGATACAGATAAAACAGAGTGCTCAATAAATCCCTTTGAATTACTAAACCAGATCACATTAAACCTGTAGTTAGCTGCTCAACCTTAAGAATGAAATGTAGCGCTTCACTGCTACAAAACCAGCAGAGGCTGCAGGGGGAAATGTTGTACAGGAGTATCACCCATACAACATATTTGCAGTCTTCAGAACAACCTGTTACCTTGACAACACAATTTTATCATTCAAGCCCACTGCTACCTTCTCTCACAGTAGGAATCAGATGTGTCTTAAATGCATACTGCCTGCTTTTACTCCACATTTCAAATGAGAAAAAAAATACATCTGTTATGATGCAATAAATTTACAATTTGGATTTCACTGTCAAATGTTTTTGACAATTCTCTTTGTCATGATGTATGAAAGATACTTTTAATATGTTTCACATAAAGAAAAATCTGGAAAAGATTACAGGGTCACAGAAATAGTTAAATAATGTCATCTGGACAGATTCTTCTTGGAAGAAACATTTTTGTCTTTCATTCAAAAGACTTAGTCTGATGCCTGCCAACAAGATCTGCTGTATTAAATAGCACCCTGTTGATGTGTTTTAAGCCAGCCTGCTGTGGCATTCCCAGAAACTGGCTTTACACATGCAAAAAAATGGGACCATCAGTCTAAATAATCGATCATCAGTGCACAACAATCAAATGTCATAGGCAAGATGGCCGCTTGCTCACCGACCCAGCCTTTGGACAACATGGCAAAAATAGTTCAATAACAAAGTAAGTACCGGTAAGCTCAATTGAAAACAGGCCCTGACCAATTCTTGAACCTTGGATTCAAGAGAAAAAGTGTGGCTTTCATTCTGGTCATGGAACAGAGGACCAGGGACCTCATGTACAAAAATGTGTGCAATTTTCAAAATGATGGAGTAAGTATGAAGTGTGAAAAGTCTGCAGTGTTTCCCCTGCCATTATACAAGTTTCTCGCCCTGCTGAAAAAACCAAACTGCGTGCACCCCTCCCTGTCGGCAATGACATACTGCTGCTAGCAGTGCACAATACAGGTTTGCTAGCTAAAAAGCTAAAGGCAGCGTCTTCCCTCACATTGAACACCCC
>JBBPBX010053426.1:11148-23847 GCA_038048925.1 Garcialebias charrua | reverse complement strand
ACAGAACAACCAACTGAGGTTTTATTTTTATTTTTTTCCTGCGAGGTCGAAGCTGTTCCACGAAGCGGACCGGCGGTTCGGATGTGGGTCCAGTTTCCACCAGGATGAAAACAACAGAGTCCAGTTCATTAAAGTTCGGTTAACGTGTTTTTAAAAGTGTTCAATTTAATTCTCAGTGTTTGTGACATGAGTTTGTGGTGTTGAATAAACAAATAAATTAAAAATCAACCTGGTGTCTTCATTTTCAGCAGCATGTTAGGCATGACGTAACGAGTCCAGATAGCTTCATTTAGCTCAGATAAATTTAAATATCTCCCACGCTAACATAAATACTGTTTATTATTGTTAAACTGTTAATATATAGCACATTTAGTATGTTATAGTGCAGCGTGACACGTGAAATGTCCGACTGCCTCGTTAACAGACAACTGGATCCAGGCAGCTGCTCTCTTCCAACACAGATGCAGGTAAGGTGTAGAATAATTAAATATGAGAATCAAAATATATTCCATCAGCTATAGTTCAGAAAGTGGTGCGTGTGTCCACTGTCCAGTCCACCGCCATTGTTAAAATGCCGGCTGTCTGCGCGTGCGTGCTGCGTGCATGTGTTCAAACAAAAGCTCCACGGGAGATGTTTACATTATCAACGGGGGGTCAGCGAAAAACTTCCACCTTGAGAGCAGGGTCAGAAAAGTATCGGAGTCAAAGAGGGGGGCCAGCAGCGTCGTGTAGGCGATAAGCAAAGTCGCAAAGAGAAAGTAGCGGCTACACTCAAAATACGCGCCGTGTAAACTGGCCCATAGTGTGGTGGTACCGAGTGGTTCTCATTAAAATTATGCAATTTACAAGGCACACCGGTTCGTAGACCTTAGGAAAATATTTAGAACATCTGAGACACTTTTACAAATAAAACAGTTTATTAATTTCCATTTGTATTTATAAATACTTTTAAAATACTTTGTAAAAAGATTAAATAATTAAAGTTCTAGTCCAGACCCAAGTGTGTGGCTAATTACCCACGCCACTGACATGTGTTCAGGGACCGCGCCCCAAACAATTTGTTGTTGAGTCCAGTGAAACAGCCACAGACGTCTGAAGATGGTCAAGTGCAGTAGTTTGGAGAACCCAAACAGGCAGCAGTGGTCCTCCATGGAGCCAGAACAATGGTGATTTCAGTAGAGACAAAACAGTAGTGATCTTCCGTAGTCAAAGCAGCAGTGGTCCCAACTTCAGCAAAGGACCTGCTGACACACATGCAGACACACGCACAGGAGGAGGAAGAAGCAGCAAGCTTGGTCTTCATACCACGAAAGCCAGAACAGCACGCATGACACGATCTGCTGCTCAACGACAACCAAACCCCACACGGGTTTGAGCCACATAGTGGGAGCGTGAAGAAGAAACCAAGTGCCAGAACAGGCATTGCTGCCTCCTTTTATACTCCACCCACTTATCAAACAGGAAGTGACATTTCCCTAGCCAGGTATATTTCTATACTGCTAGAATAGGAAAGGAAATAACAAAATGAAAGCCTTAGGTGGATGTAGACTCTGATGCGTTTCAGGATTATGGTGTGGTCAGAGGCAACAGCTAGTTTTTATTTTTATTTTTAATTTAGTTTTTTTTTTCACACGGCTGAATTGGATTACATCAGCAGATGTTTGCTTCTGCATGTACTCTGAACCATTTTCTTTGGTGCAGTGCTCAGATAATACCTTTTGTTGCTTCTACTGGTCAAATGCAGTTACATAGATCTGGGAGAGGTCAACCTGATGTTTTAGATAAATCAACTTCATTGATCTCAAGGTTCAGAAATTATGCTGTAACAGCAGCTTGTGAAAAGAATGAGAAAACACAAAGAACACCAAAGAAACATCAAAAATATGCACAGGAAACATAGACAGCATTAGCCTGGTTGAAACCAGACCCTTGTCCTTCACTTCGCTTTGGACTAGGGTCTGGCATTCCTCCCATTGAAAACGATTTCTCCTGGAGATTTTTGAATGGACCAATCAGAGAACAGAAGGCGGAGTTTTGTTAATTTAGCCTGGCGAGGTCCAGGCTATCAGATAAATAGCTCAGAAACCACTCGGTGGATATTTTTTCTGCCACCAGTGTGTAATTATATGGCTCTAATTTACTGACTGTTGGCCTAGATGAAACATTTGAGATAAAATTCGATTTTTTATCATTTATTTTCGTAGCGCACCCGAGGCTGTTTGGAAAATGTCAAACCGAAACTATTTAAATCCAGCAGATTTGACCATTTCGTGAATTGATTTAGGAACTGTTAAGCTCAGGAACACTTCTGATATAACGTCAGCTAAGAAATATATTTTTTATCAGCAGAGAAATAATAGTTTTTTACCTTGTTTTGATGAAAATTCCTTCGTGGCGGCAGCCATTTTGAATGACGACGTCAGTCGACATCGTTCAAAACTCCGCCTTCTGCTCTCTGATTGCTCAGGAACACTTCTGATATAACGTCAGCTAAGAAATATATTTTTCTCAGCAGAGAAATAATAGTTTTTTACCTTGTTTTATTGAAAATTCCTTCGTGGCGGCAGCCATTTTGAATGACGACGTCAGTCGACGTCGTTCAAAACTCCGCCTTCTGCTCTCTGATTGGTCCGGTCAAAAATCTACCGAAGATATCCTTGTCTATGGGACAAGTCCCAGACTGTGCAGTGAAGGGAAATGAGAATTGAGCGGAGCTGTGCAGGAAGGCGAGGGCCAGGCTAAGACAGCATGGAATTAGATATTACTGTATTGAGAAAAGAAAATGAAACTAGAGAGTTCCTGTGAAAATGCAGTGTGAATGCTTACTGCTGAAATTTTTTTTGCTGAAAGCTTCTTAACAAGCTAAAGCTCACTTGAAATACATAAATAGCTGAAAGGTAGTGAAAGGCAAATTAATCTTTTCTGAAGCTTGTTTCAAAAAGCAGCTTTTCAGCCTCGTCCTCTTTGGCGCCTTCTGGTGGCCACAGGTCTAAAGAGCAGCTTGACATGAACTGCTTCAGAGTTGACTCTTTCTGTCTCATATCAGGCACAGTGAGAGGCTTTGAACATTATTTGTAGGTGAAATAATAAAGTTGTGGTTATTTGATGAATAAACTGGTTTAAAACATGGCATGAAGGTTGTGACCTCTTGACATTTGTAAACACAGATTAATTAGTAAATCATATACGGTAATTCTCAACACCAGTCTGGAAAGACACTTGCGCTGCAGGTTTCCAGCCTCCATGACCTAAATAATGAACCAGTTTATGTTTACTGTGAGATCAGCTTGTAACTTACTGACATATAAATTTAAAAAAGTTCAAGACAAAAACTGATATAGTGTGTTTATAAAGTTTTACCCCTTGGGATAAAAGTGCTTATTCATTCAACCTTTATTTAGGCAGGTTAATCTCATTGAGCCTCGAGGACTCATTTACAAGAGAGACCTGTCTACAAACTAACGAATGATGACAATGGCAACAACAGTAGAATTTCCTTAAACAATCAACAATAGACAAACATAAGAGATAAATACAGATTTTTTTAAACAAGTTAAAACAAAGATATCAAAGTAGCAAAACAGACAGAAACTGGTAAAATAAGCACATAAGGCTCTCTGGCTCCATGTCTCGATATGTCGCTTGCTTTTGGTCGGTTTGTTACTTTGTATATTTTGTGCAAATTGAGAAAATAAAGATACACCACAGGTCATGCTGATCATTTACTTCTTCATAAACCTTTTGACTCTGGTACCAGTGACGTCACTTCTGCACTCTTGAAACTTCAGGCGTGATTGATCACGTGACTTTAGCCAATCAAGCTCTGACAGAGCTACAACACTGTTGTTTTTTTTATACAGACTTCAGACGGCCCATCAATACTGAAAAGTAGAATAAGATGAAAGGAGCATAAAATAGAGAAAACACCAGGAAAAAGATTATATTAGTAGAAAGCTACTGAAAGAACCACAAAGTGAAAAAGGTGAAATTTTTTTAAAGGCAGAAAATAGCTGAGAAGATGGAAAAAACAAAAAAGGATGAAGTATTTTAGAAAAAAAAAAAAAATTGGTTAAAGGGTTTTTAATATAGAGCTATTTAAAAATATTGAGGTGAACTTTGAACCCCTGATCTTAAAGGTTCACTATGTAAGTTTCTGTTGTGCTCAGGACTTAGAAAAATTTTCATCAGGGAAAAGCATTCTGCTCCCTCCCCCTCAGAGCCATATATGGCTCTGAGGGGGAGCCACAGTCCGTTCTCTGTTGAACTTGAGTTCTGCTCCGCCCCCTGCTGCATGTCCGCTCGGAGCCGCTTCAATATTCTGTGATTATATGTATAAAACGTTCTAAAAAAATAAAATAAAACCATGAATCACTGGTCCTACAACACAAAAACACCCTGAAATCAGCAGAGCTTCACGCAGCAACGTTGGACATGATTTAATTCGCTCGTGACTTCCTCATTCCTGTCAGTGAAGGATGAAGCGATCACTTGACTTTTGGCAAAAAAACAAAAGAAAAGTCCAGCTCTGGGATGAAGAAGGGATATTTAATACATTTGTGTCACATACAAAACAGTCCTGCATCGCTTTGCAATCCTTTGAATGAGAACGTGCGCGGCGCTGAGGCTGGGACAGGCGGGGGCGTGGGTTGGGGCGTGACAAACAACTCTGTTTTTATTGGCTGGTCATTGTCCGGGTCACTCTGTGTTTTTAGTGTTTTTATAAATGCTGATAGAGAAGCAAGGGGACTATAGTTTTTTTCAGAGATTACTTTGTCTAACACCAGTCTGTCAGTAGATAGTGACAGAGTGAAGAAATATGTTAAAAATATATTGTTAGAAAAGTTACAGACTGCATTACAAAGTTACATAGTGCAGCTTTAAAGAGGAACTAAACTCAAAAATAACTTTTTTTAGCTGATAAACTCCCTAGAATGTGTTTAAAAGGTTTTATAGCACTATGCCTGTGTTAATTTTCATGTATTTGTGCGTATTTGTTTAAATCGGCAATATTTGGTCTAAAAACGTGTTTACGGTAGTCCTATGGGTTGAACTGGTGAATTACACCTTAATTTTCTTATTTGTCCAAACGCTCATGTGTGACGTCACAAAAGTGGTTCAAGCAGAGCCAATCCCCTTCAGAGATGAGAAGGTCCGCGCTGCAGTTCATACCTTATATGGAAGTGGTACATTGCACTCCGGAAAAGTACTGCAAAGACGCATATTATAGTTTTCGGAATGGCAATAGTTATTTGTATATTTTAACCTATTTATGTTAGAAATACTTTTCACTACATCAAAACTATTTGGTTGTATTTGTTTTCTTATATTGCGATGGACGAACAATGCATATATGCCACGATAGGGCAATGTAGGTGCGGGTTTGGGGTCCGACAGACCCAGGTTTGAATCCTCGTTACGGAATATCTTGTGGTTTAAAATTTTTTTTAGGCCTTTTGTTTTGGATTGATCGGTGGGAATAGATAAATACATCTACATATTTATTCTTTGTGTTTGCTTGCTGTAAGTTGTTTGGAGTTTTAGTTTGTCTTAGTTTGTGGATAGAGGGGTGAACGCAGCTCACCCACCCACCTCCTCCCCTCCATGTCTCTCGACACTCCCATTTTCATGAGGGTTTTTGAATCTGCTTTGGGGGCGGAGTTACAGTTTCACAGTGTGTTGAGGCCCTCTTTAAAGTGAGATCATCTTTTACCCATGAGTTGTCCAGCGGTGCAGTTGACAAATTCAGAGTTAGATTTTGACAATAAATTTTCCACAGGCTGATGGACAGCTTTAATTTGCATTTGCAGCCATGTAGAACTTTTAATTAGCCTTCAGTATGTGTTGGGGATCACTACCATCTACTACCATGCCAGACTTTATCTCAATGTGTAGAGTGACTGTGTTGAAGCTGAAATAAATTGAACGGAGCACAAAAAAGCAGAAATTAGCTGAAAGAAGTAGGCATTTAAAAACAAACAGCAAAAGTTTAAAATGAATTATGTAGTGCACAGGGAGCCAGTGAAGGGACGCCAGGATGGGAGTGATATGCTCACGCCTACGGGTCTGAGTTAAGAGGCGAGCAGCAGAATTCTGCACGAGCTGCAGACGGGCGAGAGAGGTCTGGCTGATGCCTACAGTGCATTACAGTAATCAAGACGAGATGTAATAAAAGCGTGGATTATTTTGCAATTTGTCAAAGTTGATAAAAACTTTTCTGAACAACACTGCTGATCTGTTTATCAATTAAAATCAGACTCAAACTTCACCCCCAGATTGGTGACACAGTCCGTGAGATCAGTGTACACTTCTACACACATTGCTGTTGTTGTTTAACTTTTGACTCCAGTGTGCCCCCTAGATTATTCCAACAGTTATAAATCAGTGAAATTTCATCCAATATGTACCAGATTTATTGTGTGCGATCTGTGAACACTTCTAGACACATTGGTGTTGTTGTTTAACATTTCACTCCAGTGCACCCTAGAATATTCCAACAGTTATATCTCAGTGAGACATTAAACGATCTGAACCAGATTTTGATGGCATGATCAGTGAGCACTTCTACACACATTGATATTGGAGTTTAACATTTGACTCCAGTGCACCCCCTAGATTAATCCAACAGTTATATCTCGGTGATACATCATCTGACTTGTACCAGATTTATTGTGCATCATCATTGGTAAAGATCTTTAACATTTGACTCCAGTGCACCCCCTAGATTATTTCAATAATTTTATCTTAGTAATACATCATCCGATCGAAACAGTTTTTTTGTGCTTCATCAGTGAGCACTTCTAGAGACATTGGGATTGTTGTTTAACTTTTGACTCAAGTGCACCCCCTAGATTACTCCAACAGTTATATCTCAGCGACACATAATCTGATATGCACCAGATTTATAGTGCATAATCAGTGAGCACTTCTAGACCCATCGGTATTGTGGTTTGACACATGACTCCAGTGCGCCTTCTACAGTATATTATTCCAAGTTATATATCAGTGAAACATCATCCGATCTGCACCAGATTTTCTGTGCATGATCAGTGAGTACTTAATCTAGACCAACTCTGTTGTCTAGACACATTGGTATTGTTAACTTTTGACTCCAGTGTAACCCCCTAGATTATTCCTATAGTTATCTCAGTGATACATCATCCGATATATGCCAATTTTATTATGCCTCATCAGTGAGCACTTATAGACACATTGATGGTGTTGTTTAAGTCAACAGTTGTATGTCAGTGATACATCATCCGATATGTGCCAGATTTATTGTGCATAATCAGTGAGCACATCTAGACACATTGGTTTTGTTGTTTAACATTTCACTCCAGTGTACCCTAGAATATTCCAACAGTTGTATCTCAGTGATACATCAAACGATCTGAACCAGATTTTGATGGCATGATCAGTGAGCACTTCTACACACATTGATATTGGGGTTTAACATTTGACTCCAGTGCACCCCCTAGATTATTTCAATAATTTTATCTTAGTAATACATCATCCGATCGAAACAGGTTTTTTGTGCATCATCAATGAGCACTTCTAGAGACATTGGGATTGTTGTTTAACTTTTGACTCAAGTGCGCCCCCTAGATTACTCCAACAGTTATATCTCAGTGACACATAATCTGATATGCACCAGATTTATAGTGCATAATCAGTGAGCACTTCTAGACCCATTGGTATTGTGGTTTAACATATGACTCCAGTGTGCCTTCTATATTATTCCAAATTATATATCAGTGAAACATCATCCGATTTGCACCAGATTTTCTGTGCATGATCATCAGTGAGCACTTCTACACACATTGGTATTGTTAACTTTTGACTCCAGTGCAACCCCTAGATTATTCCTATAGTTATATCTCAGTGATACATCATCCGATATATGCCAATTTTATTGTGCCTCATCAGTGAGCACTTCTAGACACATTGATGGTGTTGTTTAAGTCAACAGTTGTATGTCAGTGATACATCATCCGATATGTGCCAGATTTATTGTGCGTAATCAGTGAGCACATCTAGACACATTGGTTTTGTTGATTCATGTCATCACTTAAGCCCCACCCACTCAGAGAAGAAACTGCAGATTATTGGGTGACTTCCAGCTTCACCCTGTGTAAGATATAAGACTGAAACTGTATAAGCTTAAGGCCGAGATACAGTGAAGCAGACTCCGTATACGCGCGTATACGCGCGTATACGCGCGTATACGGAGCGGCTGCTTCACTTCAGCTGACTTCAGCTCAGACGTTCTCCTTGTTGTAATATGAGCTGCTGCACACGAAGGGGACAACTGAGCACGCTGATTGGTCACTTGCTGACACGCCTACTGAATTGATTGACAGCGCTCAGTCAGCTGAATGTGAAACCTAGTTGAAAGTGAAACCTTTAACATGAGCAGCTCGCTCAGACTTCTGCGGTGTTCTGATGCGCTGTTTCTACTATATATGTTATAAAAAGTTCTCTCAGAAATAAAAATAATAACAGGGAGCGCTTTTCCTGCAGCACACAGCCCACCAGGGGATATTAAAACATCGCGCACCAAGGTAGGACCTGAATTCATTCATTTCAATCATCGAGTGAACGGAGGAAGAAGCGGTTACTTGACTTTAGGCAAAAAAACAAAAGAAAAGGCCCGATCAGCGATAAAGAAGGGGAATTTATTTCATTTGTGTAACATACAAAACAGTCCGGCGCCGGGAAGTTTATGGTCAGACACCGCGTATCGCGCACGCGGATCGCGTATGCGTAGTAAAAAAATACCTTTGCGCGTACTTGCCCTGAGGGGCTACGCGGGGCTACGCTGCGTACGGGGCGTACGTACGCTGCGTATTAGCGTATCGTGAGGACGCTCGAGTGTATCTCGCCCTTAACTGTTGATTACCACACATGACATGTGGAAAAGCATAAAGGAAGTGCTCGTCAAACATTTGCAACAAAACAGGAAGTCACAATAACTCCTGTCTGGAAGGTCAGATTTTGGCCAACCGTGTAAGGCTTGCAGCTGGTCTTGTACTGATATGGGTGAAAGGTGATTTCGAAGATTCGGGATACGCGAACTCTGGTGGACGTGTACGGGAATGGGATGAAATATGTTCTTGATTGCAACTGGGAGGTGTTGCTGGAGCTCTGGCAGTCGCAGGTGATGTGGAAGATTTTGCAAATGTGCACCCTTGTGAACGGGTGCGGGTTAGGCACAAGAGCATTCGCGATGGCCACTGGGTGGACTAGCTGGAGCTCCCGTGTTCGCTGTAAGGCCGGAGCAGCGGTTTGCTGCGAGAGCCTCAATGCTGCTTGCAGCTTTAATTTTAAATGTTGTTTTTACCTGAATACCAACAAGAGTAATAATAAATAAACTCAATAAGTTAATGTGGAAACATATTTATGTGTACATCGAGGATATAGTGGTTGTTTGAGTCAACAGAGGCAGTATTGTTCTCTTTGATAGTGTAAGAGTAATGAGCTGCTCACACAAACAGCCACTGTGTTGAGTAAATGACTGTAAACACTTGTGGAATGTTAATTAAGCTTCTCACTAAACCAAGCAGATTCAGAGGACAACTTTGTGCCCAGTGAAGAAAAAGCATGTCATTGAGCTCAACGTGTGTGAAGCTATGGCAGCAGAACAAGCTCTGATGCAATCTTTTATGTAAGTGACCTGTTTATCATCGTTACTGTCACAAACTGCATATAATGTCAGAGGGTTAAAAAACTTGACTGTAATAGTTACACACCAAACACCTCTTCTCACAAGACTGACATATTGAAATAAATAAGATCCATCCATCCATCCTTCCATCCGTTATTTTCACCTGCTTCTTCCTTTCTGGGTCATGGGGGTCACTGGTGCCCATGTCCAGCCATCACTGTGCAAGAGGTGGGGGACACCCTGGACAGGTCTCCAGTCCATCACAGGGCCACATAGAGACAAACAATCATTCACTCTCTCACTCTCACCCAGGGCCAATTTAGAGTTACCAATCAGTCTAACATGCATGTTTTTGGTCTGTGGGAGGAAACTGGAGTACCTGGAGAAAACCCACACATGCACAAAGAGAACATGCAAACTCCACACAGAAAGGCTGGGATCTGAACGGGCACTCGCTGAGAGGTGACATATCTACCAACTGCGCCACAGTGCTGCCAGGTGGCATCAAATAGTTGTCGAGTATTTACAAGCTCTCCAAGTTCCTGTATTTTCTGAGTAACAGTTTGATGCTTCAAGATTTTATGCAGGGCGGTTTCATGTTGACTGATATTTTCAAGTCAAAGTCAAAGTCAACTTTATTGTCAGAACTGCAATATGTACAGGACATACACAGGGCCGAAATTGCGTTTCTCTCAGTCCCTCGGTGCAACAGTAACCATCTAAACACTAAACACTAAAACATTTAATAAACATAAGCATAAAATAGTAAAAAAAGTGTAACACTGTCCTGAGTTTTTTCATAATAGTATAAAAGTATGAAAATTTACACCAACACTGAAACACCAAACACCCCTAAAACACCAAACACCCAATGAACATAAGCATAAAATGAAATAATAAAAGTGTAATACTGTCCTGAGTTTTTGCATAGTAGTATAAAAAGTATAAAACGTATATCTATAAAATAAACTGAAGTTTCTAGCGTTGACATTTGCAAAGAGTGGCACAGCAGCATATGAGTTAATGTACACAGTACATGTATATGTATGAGGTAGTTGATGTTGGTATATAGGCAAAGTGGCATATGAAGTAAGGCACATAAGGCACATTTGGCATCCTTAGATAAGGCTAGTCAGAGAATGCTGTATATGTATCTGCAGTAGTGTAGATAAAAGTAGTGTAAATGTAAACAGTAATAATAAATGTAAAGCAGTAGTAATAAATGTAAACAGTATTAATAAATGTAAACAGTGAATGTAAACAGTAGTATGACTATAGGCAGTAATGTAATACAAACATTAGTGCAAATATAAGAAGTAGTGCAAACTGAATGAGCACATGACCGAGAGTTTAGTGAATAACCCGTTTGATGACACAGAGTCCAGTGTTAAAATCTTTGTGTTGAGTGATAATGTGTGAGAAAGTTTTTTGTGTTAAGGCAGTTCAAATGGGAGGGGAGGCAGAGCAGGCAGAGTGTTTAGCATTCTGACTGCCTGATGAACAGAGCTGTCTCTCAGTCTGCTGGTTCGAGCCTGGAGACTCCTCAGTCTCCTCCCTGATGGCAGCAGTCTGAAGCAGCTGTGTAGTGGGTGTGTGGGATCACCTGCCATGCAGTGGGCTTTCCGAGTGAGGCGTTTGCTGTGTAAGTCCTGCAGTGAGGGCAAGGAGGTGCCGACGATCTTCTCAGCTGCTTTCACGATGCGCTGGAGGCTCTTGCGGCAGGATGCAGTGCATGCACCAAACCACACCGTGATGCAGCTGGTCAGGACACTTTCTATGGCTCCCCTGTAGAAGGTGCACATGATGGAGGTTGAAGCTCCAGCCCTTTTCAGCTTGCGGAGAAAGTAGAGGCGCTGGTGAGCCTTCTTGGCCAGTGCTGCAGTGTTCCTGCTCCAGGACAGGTCCTTTGAGACGTGCACTCCCAGGAACTTGGTGCTGTCCACTCTCTCCACTGCTGTTGATGACAGCATCTATTAACTAGGTTTTCTTACTGAGTTGCAGGTGAGACAGACTTTTAGCAACGAGAAGTTCTACAGAGCATCAAGGAGACTAAAGAGTCCAGGAACACAGAGATCATTCCCAAAAATGTATCCATAAACACAACATTCCCTTTCATTTCTACACTGATGTCAAATTTACTTCCCTCTGAAGCACAGTGGTGCACGTTCTGCTCAGCCTCTTCTTGATTGCCTGGCTGACATCAGGCACTGGATGTCTTTAAATTTCTTAAGTTTACATGAGAAGAAGACTAAAATCATGTTGTTTCCTCCTAATAGTACGATCAAGAACCACTGCATCGACCTCTCCTCTTTATCCAGGTTGGAGAAACAAAGAGTCACAAATCTGGGAGTGATGATGGATGCTTCCATGAAACTCAACAGTCATGTAAACATGATTGTTAAATCCTGTTTTTTCCAGTTGAGGCGACTGTCTAAGCTGAAGCCCATATTGTCCAAAAAGAACCTGGAGACAGTAATACATGCATTACATCCAGGCTTGATTACTGCATGTGCTTCTGTTTGGAATCAGTCAGACCTCCATTGCATGACTACAACCAATTTTTAACTGGTACAGGCAAATAAAGCACAGTACACCAGTTTTGGCCTCTCTGCACTGGCTCTTGATTCACATTCAAATTCAGTTCAAAATACTCCTGTATTTTTTTTTAAATCTCTGAACAGCTCTGCCCCCTCTTCCCTTGTTGATCTGCTGCGGCCATATGTCCCACAGCGATCTCTGAGGTCAGCAGATCAGATGCTTCTAATTGTTCCAGGAACTTTTGTTAAGCTCAGAAGTGACAGGGCTTTCTCTGAGGTCCAAGACTGTGGAATGATTTACCACTACAAGGCAGGACCCTTTTCTCACCTTTTTAAAGTCTTGCTTAAAAAAAAAAAACACTTTTATTCCCTGACTTTTGACACAGTGTGATTTGTTTTTAACCTGTCTTTATTCTACATTAGCCATTTAGTTATTATTTTTTCCTTTTGGATCTATGTAGAGTGTCATGGTCACAATACAATGGATGTACATTGTACATA
>JBBPBX010053426.1:0-10853 GCA_038048925.1 Garcialebias charrua | reverse complement strand
TATATATAAGTAAACTTATCGTGGAGTTTCAGGGAATGAATCCCCCACAATAAACGAGGGACCACTGCATTATTTGCTGTGTGCTTTTTTTGTTTGTTTCTGCTGTACAGCACTTTGGTTGGCCTTGTTAGGCCTGAGCAGCAAAGCGCTGCAAAGGCCTATTGTAATCGCTCTGTTCAGGCCCAAGCTGTAATTTTTTCCGCCAAATGAATTGGCCTTTTGGGGGCCTTAACATATCCCAAAACTCACCAAATTTGGCAGACTGGTGAAAAATTACGTATTTTGGGGTCATCGCAAAAATCGCAACAGAAACGGCTCAAGAGCGACACCTGGAAATGTTTGCTGTTTGAAGTACTTTATAAATAAAGTGGTTTGGTATGGGATGGGATGGGATGGGATGGCAAAAAACAAAAGTTTAGCGATTCCAGTTTTCACAAGAGGTAGGGGACAGGCAATATAATCACAATTAGTGACTATCGTTACACTGGAGACTTGTGGGAAGACTCAGCCTTAAGAAGGGTAGAATGCTGATGAGTTGATTTGGATCAGCTACGCTCTCAGTTGTATATCACCTTTGATGACATTCAGGAGAGTCAGAGGAGGCGAGAAAACACACAGACCTAACAAGGACAAATGTTTTGATAATGATCTGTTTATCACAGCAATAAAATCATAAAGCATCCAAGGGGGCAACTTATTTTCATAGACACTGTAGTCCCTCACAGCAGCTCCAGGTCCTGACAAGATGGAGAGAACCATATGAATATTTATTTGTGTCAGGGAGGATAAACATTAGAAATGGTTCAATCAGTATCAATGAATAATATTGGTTAAGGCCTACATTAGCTACAATTTTTTTTAGGTCAAGTTATTTTATGCAATATTCTATTTGATTTTATCAATCGATGCCCATTTTACATCTCAAAGATTCAGCGTTTTAATATTTATTGTTTTGTACCACATCATGATCCTAATCATAGGTTGATATTACCTGTTTGAATTGACCAAAATAATATATTGTAATAATAATAATTCAACGCTAGTACAGAAAAGCTGTCTCTCTGAGTGTTTTGGAATATACAGTATATTTAGGTCTAACATGCAGTGGACATGAAGTCATCACATGACTGACCCATATAACAAAATGACCTGGTTTATAAAAAACGATCATACTTTGTACAAAGGAAAGCATTGCTGTCTCCAAATCTATAGTTGCACCAGGAATACATGCCTGCACTTGTAGCAGTACCCTCCTCAGATTCTAAAACATTCCAAATAAAGTCTTTCAATCTTCTAGTGATCCTTTCAGAAATATTACATCTAAAAAAAAAAAATGCTTCAATTTCCTTTGGCTCAAGGCAAGAAAAAGACCAGACAAGTTTAATAAAAGAAACATATCTGCTTCTAATCTTTGTAACCCCCTATCACCCCCACACACAACATGCATTAAAGGGACAGTTTGGTGATTTTTCAAGTGATTTACCCAGCAATCAGTCATAGAGCACAGACGTCTTTGTCCAGGCTGTGAAAATGGTTAGCCAGTCATAGGCCAATTTCAATGCAAGTTTTTATTGTTGCTGTTTTCTCAGCCCAGAAATGTTAATGTTTTTATGCTAATATGTGTGTGATTAGCATAGACCATGTAATCATGTAGGCGTTGAATAAACTTGAGTTAAATAAACTTGTTCACTGATGACGTGCCAACATGACAAGCTCCATGGACTTACAACAATCACAACAGTTCAGAGGTTTAATATAAGCTCATGTTGCACTCTCTTCATATGCGTACGTTGTTCCCTTATCAGTCAGTCTCTCGGTGCAACATACTTGCTATGGGAATTGCGCCCCCGCATGATTACCTGAAGGAATACAATCACGCCTTTACGGCTAGGGCGTCAACGTCACGCCAGAGGCCCCGCCCTCTGGGTATTTAAGCGACTGACGCCCATCCATCTTTCTCTTATTTGCCCTTCACCTCGCTTAAACCTGAACTACCTCTCTTCGTGGGACTTCTCTGTTGCTTCATCGCTCAACCAGAGGTGAGCTTGCTCCCTACACAGAGCGTACAGAGAATTATTCCTGCATACTGCTGGACTAGCGAAAGCTAGTCCGGCAGATTTTCTCTAACCTCAAAGTATTTTTTTCTCCTCTCTCCACAGACTGCTTCGCTCAACGGCGCTAACTGCGTCATTGTTGCTTTGTTGAACATATTATTAAATCACCCTTTATTTGACTAGCCATTAGCATAGATTTGGTAAGGTGACCAGATTTCTGAAATTAAATCTGGGGACATTTCCAGCTCAAAGACAAAACAGAATTAAATGTTTTCAAGATAAAAGTAAAAACAAGGACAGTTACGAGTTTATTTATTTTTACATATTTATTCATGTTTAAACAATAAAAATCAAATGTAGAAGAAGGAGTGTGTCTCTCCACACACATTTTCTAAGATTAATAAAATAAATAAAGTAATAGTATCAGTGGTGGTCTTTATTTACTATTACTACTATAATATCACACTATACAGTATTACTATTATATACATCCTTATTTACTATTACTACTATAATATCACACTATACAGCACATTAGTCAAAGTCAAGGCCCGCGGGCCAGATCCGACCCGCAAATTAATTATCTATGGCCCCCTGGATGATATTTAATTACTATTAGAAACGGCCCGCATGCCACAGCCGTACGCTGGTGTTTTGCACGCACCAACACTACATTCCCCACAATGCAACGGTAGTAGGGGTGGGGCCGATCCGATCCGGAGTCGTGTCTCATGAACCCAGAGTAATAAGACCCGCCTCACGTCACATTCAGGAAATCCATTTCATAGTTTGCAGGCAGCTATAGCGTACGGACTGAGTGAATAGCACTTTAGCTAACAGCTAGCCAACTTTTCATCGTAACATGTCCGTTACGTGGAAGTATTTTACACTAAACACCACAAGACAGCAACGTGCAATGTCTGCAGAGCCATAGCGCCACATTAAACAGAGGTCAAGTTAGTTTTACGTCGGACATTCGAGCTCTGGAGCTTCAGCGTAACGCCACTCTCACTGAAGCGAAACAGGGAGACCGACCGCGGCCAGCTGCGTCCAGTCCGACCTGCTGTCTGACCGTCTCGTAGGAGGGACAGGAGGAGAGCGGCTGACCGAAATCAGAGCGCCCGCCCTGTATTGAACAAGAAAAACACACAGCTGAAGCCACAGAGCTCAAATGTTTACAGAGAAGTTGCTAAACTTCATAATAATTAATGACCAACAGCTATCAGCTGTAGAAAATGAAGGATTTCACAGCTCGATACTTTCAGCCAACAAGCAACAGAAAACAATCCTTAAAAAGCATATTAATTAAAAACCATCAGAAAACTGTATAAAAAAAGATAAACAGCTACATTATAAAACAATGTAAAATACTAAAAGCAGGAACATGTCTGTGTTGATTTATGCCAAGAACTTAGCAGATGTAAAGCTATTTAATATTTTATTTAATTAATTTATTCATTCATTTAAAAGTGACAAAATAAAACAAATTCATCAAAAAAAAAACATTGAATGAAAAGAGTGCAGAAAAAAGAAAAAAAATTCTTATATCACCCCCTTAAAATAAACATTGAACCAGTCCGGCTCTTGGCTTGTAGCAAATTTGTTTTTTTTGGCCCTCGGTGTATTTGACTTTGACACCCCTGCTATACAGTATTACTATTATATACGGTACATCCTTATTTACTATTACTATTACAATATCACACTATACAGTATCACTATTATATACATCCTTATTTACTACAGTATTCTGTTTATACTTTACATTTTGCTATTTTTGGGAGTAACTGAGACCCTGTGTACAATTTCATTCCACCTCATGTTCCACATGTGATGGAAATGACAATAAAGTTGAATTGAACTTGAACATGACTGGTGTCAGAAAAATTCTAAAGTGGGGGACACACTGGTGGGGGCGCTTGGGGGTCCTCCCCCCAGAAAATTTTGAATAAAGTAGATGCCATTTCCTGCATTCTGGTATGTTTTAACAGGTTGTTAAACATCTACATTTACCTACATAAAGAAACATTTGATTCAGGCTCACCAGATCCAGAGCCGGGGGGCAAGATGGCGGAGGAGTAGGACGTGCTTGCGTGGGCTCCCGCACTAATACTTTTTGTATATGGCTTTTTCATTAAGTTTCCGTGCTATTTTGTGCATTGGCCTGTCTGGACTCGACATTTGAGTGACTTTACCCTGGACTTTACCCTGGAAGAATAGAAGAATGGCAACAAACTTGAGGAAAAACAAAGCTAGCTCGGCAGCTGCCAGGCCCGACACAGCCTCGGAGCAGACTACAGCTAAAGCCGGGAGCTCAGCTCCCCCGTCCCCGTCCCACCGTGCNTCAAACTACTCTACACTGTTAAACTCCTGAAATATTACCATTTTACATCATTGTTATTTATTTACAATTTTCTTTTTGTCTGTTTCACTTGCTCCTACAGATTCTGTTGTGCTATGTTTGAGCTACAGTAGATGTTTGGGTTTAGGAAAGTATCTTTATAGGTCAGATCATTCCTGATGCTTCCTTACATTTATATGCTGATGACACAGTTGATTATTGTTGAGCTAGAACAGTTGCTAAGGTTTTTCAGTTCTTACTGTCTGCATTCAACATCATCCAGTCAGATTTTTTCCATCTCAAACTGGTGCTAAATGCTGATAAAAACAAAGAGATGTTTTCAAACAGAGTCAGAGTCAGAGAGTCAGAGAGTCTTTATTGTCATTTGCACCGCATGTGGTACATGTGATGAAAACGAGATTATGTACACGAGGTCCCAGTTACATCCAACAACAAATGAAAGAGAAAAACAGTAATAACATCTAGAACTAACTAAGAAAAACATCAACTAGTAATACACTAAGCCTAATATAGTGGGAATAAACAGCAGCACGAACATGAGTTTGTATGAGCAGATGGTCACAGATGAACACAGATGAACACAGCAACAAGAAAACAGATCAGCATCAGTATGATGTGATATTTTGCAGTGTTTATTTTATTATTTATTTATTCATGAGTCTAACAGCCTCAGGGTAGAAGCTGTTCCTCAGTCTAGTGGTTCTACACTTGATGCTCCTCAACCTCCGTCCTGAGGGGAGTGGGGCAAAGAGTGAGTGTGCTGGATGAGTGAGGTCTTTCATGATGCAGGTGGCTCTTTTCCTGCATCTGGAGGTGTAAATGTCTGTGATTGTGGGGAGACTGACTCCAACAGACTTCTGTGCAGCCTTCACCACTCTCTGCAGAGCTTTCCTCTCTTCAACTGTGCAGCCTCCATGCCACACGTTGATGCTGGAGCACAGGATGCTCTCCACTGCACACCTGTAGAAGGACAGCCGTCTGAGGAAGTAGAGTCTCTGATGACCTTTCTTGATCAGGCTGGTGGTGTTGTTGCTCCAGCTGAGGTTATCATTCATGTGTACACCCAAGTATTTGTAGCTGGAGACCACTTCCACTGCAGACCCACCTATTTTCAGTGGGGCATGGGTGTGTTTGTTCCTTCTGAAGTCCACAATCATCTCCTTTGTCTTCTTCACATTCATGTGAAGATTATTCTCTTTGCACCAGCTCTCCAGGTGTTCCACCTCCTGTCTGTAGCTGGACTCATCATTGTTTGTGATGCATCCCACCACCGCTGTATCATCTGCAAACTTAACAATATGACAGCCTGGAAGTGTGGCTGTACAATCATATGTGAGCAGAGTGAACAGAAGGGGGCTCAGCACACATCCCTGAGGAGAGCCAGTGCTGAGGGTTATGGTGGAGGAGGAGAAGTTGTGGATCTTCACGGACTGTGGTCTGTCTGTTAAGAAGTCTAGTACCCAGTTACAAATAGAGGGGCTTAGTCCAAGTGTAGATAGTTTGTCTATCAGAGTTTGGGGGATCATGGTGTTGAAAGCAGATGTGAAGTCCACAAAGAGCAGACGCACGTATGAGTCCTTCTGATCCAGGTGGTACCAGTCATACCAGGAAATCATACCAGCAGTCCTTCCTTCTATCTTATCTATGCATGGTGTTCCTATTGGGTTTGTCGATTCTTACAAATACTTGGGTATCTTTGTTGATCCACATCTCTCTTATAAGCCTTATGTTGAAACCTTGATAAAGAAATTGAAAGTAAAATTGGGTTTCTTTTTTAGAAATTGTCAGGACTTCTGACCGAGGAGAATAGAACCCAGTGTACAGGTAGGACTCGGGAGGCAGACATAGAAATAAAATACTTTGTAATAATAACAAAAGGAGGCTGACATGGCAGCATAAACTTACATGTGAGTAATCAAGATGGAATCAGGACAGGACCAAGACAGGATGAGGGAAAACCCAAGGACATCCCGACACAGAACAATCTCACCAAAAGACTTAAATACACAGACCAGACAGGACATGATTACAAACAGCTGGACATGAGGCAGGGATGAAACTGATCAAGGCTGATTAACAAGAGGCAACAGGGAGAACAGACAAAGAAGGCCCAGCAGAAGACGCCACCCTTACAGTGCCCTTCTCCCAAGGACAACCCCTAGCATCCCCAGGACCCCCCACCCCAAAAAATAAAAAACTAAGGCGGGCGGAGGGAAGAACCACAAGGATGGAGGGCATGAGGAAGACACAAGCGCAAAAAAACAAAAGTCGACAGGATGAGACCTAGGAACGAAACACAAAGACAAAACACAAGGAAGCATCAAAGTTCATGGGGACAGCCGGGAGACTGTCCAAAACCAGGATCTACTGAACCGTCCGGTCTGTGTTTACGCCACGTTACGTCTCACATGGTGAAAGCTGGAGACACTTCTGAACAGTTTTCTGCTCCACTCATGAATTCATCAGTCGTGGAAAAGTTCATTGTGTGTAAACGTTCTGTTTTCAGTGAAGGTCGTTAACGAGACCAACGGGGACCCGACGAGGCTCCATACATGCTACATCACTGGACAAAAAGATCTAATATCCGGGGAGATACAACATTATGAAATTGTCCGTATCTGCCACATATCCAATATGTTTCCGGTGGTATACGGGGAGATCTCATCTGTAACAGATCTTAGTACAGGATATCCCACGCATACCCATCTGTGATAGATCCTAGCACTGGATATTTTTCTGGATCCTCATACATGATAAATCCTAGTATAGGATATTTTCGGGATACACATCTGCGATAGATCCTAGTATAGAATATTTTATGCATACCCATACTTGAGAGATCCTAGTATCGGATATTTTCTGGATACTCATATGAGAAAGATCCTACTACTGCATATTTTCCAGATACATATCTGTGATAGATCCTAGTATTGGATATTTTCTGGATACCCATACATAATAAATCCTAGCATTGGATATTTCCGGATACAAATCTGTGACAGATCCTAATATTGGATACTCTTTAGATACACATCTGTGATAGATCCTACTATTGGATATTTTCTAGATACCCATACTTAATAAATCCTAGTATTGGATATTTTCCAGATACCCATCTGACAGATCCTCATATTGGATATTTTCCGGATACCCATACACAATAAATCCTAGCATTGGATATTTGCCGGATACACATCTGTGACAGATCTAACTATTGGATATTTTCTGGATACTCATAGATAATAAATCCTAGTATTAGATATTTTCCGCATACACATCTGACAGATCCACATTTTGGATATTTTCCGGATAACCATACATAATAAATCCTAGCATTGGATATTTACCGGATACACATCTGTGATAGATCCTAGTATTGGATATTTTCCGGATACCCATACTTAATAAATCCTAGTATTGGATATTTTCCGGATACACATCTGACAGATCCTCATATTGGATATTTTCCGGATACCCATACATAATAAATCCTAGCATTGGATATTTGACGGATATACATCTGTGACAGATCCTAGTGTTGGATATTTTCCGGATACCCATACTTAATAAATCCTAGTTTTGGATATTTTCCAGATACACATCTGACAGATCCTCATATTGGATATTTTCCGGATACCCATACATAATAAATACTAGCATTGGATATTTGCCGGATATTTATCTGTGACAGATCCTGGTATTAGATATTTTCCGGATACACATCAGACAGATCCACATATTGGATATTTTCCGGATATCCATACGTAGTAAATCCTAGTATTGGATATTTTCCGGATACACATCTGTGATAGATCATAGTATTAGATATTTTTTGGATACCCATACATAATAAATCCTAGTATTGGATATTTTCCAGATACATATCTGACAGATCCTCATATTGGATATTTTCTGGATACTCATACATAATAAAGCCTAGCATTGGATATCTTCTGGATACCCATACATAATAAATCCTAGTATTGGATATTGTCTGGATATGTATATTTAACTTTTCATTAATTTTCATTCAACCTTTATTTAGTCAGGTAAATCTTATTGAGCCTCATGGGCTCATTTACGAAAGCGAACTGCTAAAACTAAAGAACGATGAACAGACTACACTTGCTTATTGTGTGTGTGTGTGTGTGTGTGTGTGTGTGTGTGTGTGTGTGTGTGTGTGTGTGTGTGTGTGTGTGTGTGCGTGTGCATGTGTGTGTAAAATGTTATCTTTACACAAATCCTAAAGGATTTTCTTTTTCTATCAAATGTATATTACACAGATAGGGGATGTGTCAAAGATGTCAAAGATTAGCAACAAAACTGACCTTAGTATCAAATACTCCCTGTGGTATCCCTCATGGCCAAAACTATTCCATTGACCACCAATTAAAATTAAAATTGATTTTATCTCTCTTTAATTAGCTTTAAACTCTACCATTCAACAGTTTTTTCCATTGTAAGAAATCCTTGTATTTTGAGATTATATTTTATTGCATCATGAAACCACCAGGGGTCACTAAAAGTTATCTATTTGCAGGTTTGAAATTATTTCTGTTAATCAAAATGTTGATTTGGAGTGGATGTTAAGAATTTATTTAACTCACACATACACAAAGAAAAAAAAAGGTATATCCACTGGTCGTCATGAAGCTCCATGAAAAAGCTCACCATAAAATAGTAGTTAAACAGAACTTGTTTCCCCACAGAATCCATTGTTTTGGATCTTGTTCAAATTGAATTACTATTTCATTCATTTAACCTTTATTTAGGCAGGTTAATCCCATTGAGCCTTGAGGACTCATTTACAAGAGAGACCTGGTTACAAACAAAGAATGATGACAACATCAAAGGTATGCTGGTGAAGATTCTCAGTCGTCCAGGACATGATAAAATCAAAAAGGCGTTCAATACAAGATCAACTCGACTTTATTTGTTGCAAAAGACGTTTCGACTTTTTCAATTCACGCTGGACCGAGCGCCGCGCCACGCGCGTGTGCTGCGCGTGGGGGGTTCACAGCAGAGCTCAGCGTGAAGCAGCGTGTGGCTCCAACATTTTCGCTCCAAATACTTGATGTCATTTGAGCAGAAGCAGGGCGGAGCGTTTACCTACGGGACAAATTGAGGTCGCTGATTGGTCATTTGCTGACAGCCTACTGATTTGATTGACAGGTTGGGAAAGGCAGAGGGCTGCGCAGCTTTGTTCTGTGTTTATATGTTAATAAAAAAAGTCCTAAAATTTAAAATTAAAACAGGGAGCGCTGGTCCTTCAGCCCACACAGCAGACAAGCACACCAGGAAATGTTTAGAACCTGCGCATCCACGTTGGACATGACTTTAGTTCGCTCGTGACAAGTTCATTCATTCCTCCTCATCTGAGGAGGAAGCGAATGGTGACCGCTTCAAGCGATCACTTGACTTTTGGCAAAAAAACAAAAGAAAACCCAAGTTCAGCGATGAAGAAGGGATATTTAATACATTTGTGTAACATACAAAACAGTCCACCACCAGGGCAGTTTAATATGAGACAATGCGCGCGCGAGCGGTCGTAAAATTTGAGCTTGGCGCGTTCGCGCGAGCGTTCAAAGGCTTGTGCAACAGCGCTTACACGGCGCTGGCAGGGCGTGGCGCAGCGCTCGCTCCAGCGCAGATCTATGCCTCGCCCTTTACAACTCAGTTTTGGGGTTGATTCCCAGACGGGAAGCAGAGGTGTCTTGTCTGTGAATTAAGGCCCCAGTATAGCTTTGCGTTATTCCAAGCGCCGCGGCACGTCCAGGGAGCGTCGTGGGAGCGCCGCGGAACAAGCTTTTGATCACGGGCGTGAACGCGCCAAGCTCAAATTTTACTACGCCTACGCGCACGCGTTGACAAACTGCCTCGCACCGAACTGTTTTGATACACAAATTTATTAAATTCCTCTTCTTCATCGCTGATCTGGCATTTTCTTTTGGTTTTTTTTGCCAAAAGTCAAGTGATCACTTGAAGCTGTCACCATTCACTTCCTCCGAGGAGGAGGAGGAATGAATGAACTTGTCACGAGCGAACTAAAGTCATGTCCAACGAGGCTGCACCAGCATATTTCCTGGTGTGCAGGTCTGCTGTGTGGGCTGAAGGAGAAGCGCTCCCTGTTTTTATTTATTTTTTAAAACTTTTCATGAACATATAAACACAGAAAACCGTTGCGCAGCCCTCTGTCTTTTTTCGCTCCGCCCTGCTGCAGCTGCTGGAGCCTGCACTCCAGAGAGCTGCGCTTGCACAGAACTATATTATGAACTTATAGGTCACTCTATGTTCCTCCCTCTTTTGGAAATAGGTATTGACTATAGCCATTTCCATTCTCTTGGCAAAATCCACTACTATCTGTCCTTCCTGGTTTCTTTCCTTGATACCAAACCTACCCATCACTTCCTCATCCCTCTGTTTCCTTCACCTAAATG
>JBBPBX010053425.1:5945-23848 GCA_038048925.1 Garcialebias charrua | reverse complement strand
ACAGAATAAAGTATTTGACTCACGAGAAGTCTTTTTTCATCAGTAATTGAAATAAATCACGGAGCTAAATCCAGACGTAGCTTCTCATCAGAAGGAAACTCGGTATCTTGTAGCTTCCTTTGTTTCTCTGCTGTAAACCTTGGAGGGTGTCACGGGCAGAGGTGTAAACTCTGCTTCCATCCCCTCATCAACATCTGGGCTAATATAATCATGCATGCTGGCAGCGGTCGAACTTTTAGATCCAGCTAGCTTGTTGTTAGCTACGCTAGCGGTGGATAGTTTGCTGGACTCGTGTTTTCTTCTTTCTGCACCTTCACATCACTCTACAGTGTCTATACACTTATTATGGTACCTTGTCAGCAGAATGTCTCCTTGTAGCAAACAACTCCCTTTAATATATGAAAATGTGTCGGTTGAACATCAGAGCGCCATCTTGAACACATCCTCATCAAGGAAAACAAGAGGCCGAGCTGGTGACGTCATGTCCACATATTTACCAGCAGCCACCACCAGGGGGCTTTCCAGTACTACCAAAAGAATTTGCAATTGTCTTTGATGCAATTCCATCTGGTGTAAAAATGTTGATGTCAAATCCTGTACACAACAGCACAAACTATTTAACTGAAGAATTATTCATTGGTAACTCTGACCCTTTTTTAAGTGAAAAAACAAATAACAAATGTATTAGAGAATTAATAATTAGAGAATGTATTAGTAAACCTGCTTCTATATTCTTCTGGGATAATTTATTTAATGATATCTGTTGGAAAGATGTTTGGTTGTTACCTAGAAAATACTTTATAACTAATAAGATTCGAGAAGTATCCCTAAAGATTCTGCATAAATGTTATCCTGTAATCTCCAAGTACCGTCCAAACGTAGACCCAATGTGTTCACTCTGCCACAGCTCTGAGGAGACTATCATCCATCTCTTCTGGGACTGTTCTCATACTCAGGTGTTCTGGAAAGACATTTTCATGTATGTAAATAGAAAGTTAGAAATTGACCTACCATTTGACGCTACAATTATACTGTTTGGTTTCTTTTGTCCAAATATTTCAAGTGAGAAAGTTTTTGTTGTAAATTTAATACTACACTGTTAAAAGTGACACCCTCATTTAGTTATCTTCACTTACTACTTCTCTTTAACACAAAGAGCTCTTACAAGTTTTGAATTTTGAACTCAGCTTTCTGAGTCTTAAGATGTAGAACTTATAGCTATCCATTGGTTTGAAATTTGTCATATTTGTATGTGTTGATTGAACTTGAGTCTGTAAGTCATCAGTTTTTTTCTTTTTTTTTCTTTCATTTCAAATTTGTATTAATTTGAGAAAAAAATACAACACAAAACCATATAACAAAGTATGTCTATACAACACATAAATAAAATGAAGGGTAGCAGTAAGAAGAAAAAAAATCTTATTTTATCTGCCCCTCTTACAATCAATCAAATCAAACAACAGTCATATTTAAGTGATTTAACAAAAAAAGAAAAAAAAGAAAAAAAAAACCAATTCACTTAACTATCGAACCATAAAGCAACATATATACAGTAATGGTGTAACCCTGTGGTTTGAGTTCATTTCAAGTTAGTAGTGAATGAATGAATAATCAATCAATCAATCACCTTTATCTTGAATGAATAAGTAAATGGTGTTTATGGAACATGCAAACATACTGTGTTTGGAGTTTAATGTACGTTCAATACTGTTTGTATTAATAACTGTTTGTAAAAAAAAAGCGATGTAACTATAATAGCTAATAGTTTGGGATTTTATTTTGGTGATTGGGGAGGAGGATGTACTTCCGGGCGCGGGAGGGGCTTCCGGGCGCGAGAGAGGAGTGACGAGGAGGAAGAAGACGAAAAAAGAGCGCGAAGGTGGACGCCATTATTTTCCATTGAAAAACGGGCCTGTCGTCGTTGAGGAACACTTCACTGAACTGTTGTCCGTGCCGTTGAGGGGGTAGACAAAGACTCCCGCCGAGCTGTGGATGCCGAAGCTGCGAGGGTGATCAACCCCGTGGAGAACAGTTCATTATGTCGCTAGCTCAGTGGCTATCTACGGTGGCCCTGAGGTGCAAAACACATTAACAAATAAGGCTAAACACTTTAACAAATAGTTCTGAAACACTTTAACAAATTCTGAAACACTTTAACATTTTCTGAAACAAATTAACATTTTCTGAAACAAATTAACATTTTCTGAAACACTTTAACATTTTCTGAAACAAATTAACATTTTCTGAAACAAATTAACATTTTCTGAAACACTTTAACATTTTCTGAAACAAATTAACATTTTCTGAAACAAATTAACATTTTCTGAAACACTTTAACATTTTCTGAAACAAATTAACATTTTCTGAAACACTTTAACATTTTCTGAAACACTTTAACATTTTCTGAAACAAATTAACATTTTCTGAAACACTTTAACATTTTCTGAAACACTTTAACATTTTCTGAAACAAATTAACATTTTCTGAAACACTTTAACATTTTCTGAAACACTTTAACATTTTCTGAAACAAATTAACATTTTCCTGAAACAAATTAACATTTTCTGAAACACTTTAGCAACGAGAGAATCACACGGAAAGGGAATGGGCAGCACGGTGGCACAACTGGTAGAGCTGCTGCCTCTCAGCGAGAAGGTTGCCGGTTCAAATCCCAGTCCGGGGCCTTTCTGGGTGGAGTTTGCATGTTCTCCCCGTGCATGCGTGGGTTTCCTCCGGGTACTCCGGTTTCCTCCCACAGACCAAAAAACATGCTTGTTAGGCTGATTGGTGACTCTAAATTGACCCTAGGTGTGAGTGTGAGAGTGGATGGTTGTTTGGTGTGAGTGAGACAGGTCCCTCTTGTAAATGAGTCCCCGTGACTCAACGAGGCTAGCCTGTATAAATAAAGGTTGAATGAATGAATGAATGAATGAATGTCCTAACGAGGCTGACCCGGAAGTGACGACCCGGAAGTGATGACCCGGAAGTGATGACATTTCGACCCGAGATGGACAACACGCGAAAACAAACTAAAGAAAAGCGATCTTTACATGCATCCTTCACATTTAAAAGGTAAGTTATGCTGAGGGCAAAACATAAATATATGAAACATGTTTATCGTCATGATCGCGTTTTTTTCCGACCGAACATATATTCATGTAATGGCAGCGTTACTTTCTACCACAGTGTGCTCCTTTGTCTGGCGTTGGCCAGTAATAAAACCATTATGGTTTTATGTGTGGTTTATGTGTCTGTGTTTTACAATAAAACTGTGGTGATTTCTTAAAAAGTAAGTGTTGCAACGCTGCCTAAAAAACACTAACTTTTAAGGATCAGGATTACTTTATGTTTTATTCACATATATTGTGAATATTGTGACGTGTGCTGCTGACCACTTGACCAGGTCACCCTTGTAAAAGCAGAGGTGGGTAGAGTATTCAAAATTTTTACTCAAGTAAAAGTATTGTTACTTGAACCAAATATGACTCAAGTAAAAGTAGTGAGTAGGCATCCAAAAATTTACTTGAGTAAAAGTAATAAAGTACTTTGATTATAACCTACTCAAGTAGTGAGTAACTGCGGAGTACCATCTCGTGTCATTAAATTATAACATGCAAATGGATTTACAAGGAAACATAACTTTTAATGAGACTGAACATACATTGTTATAAATAAAAACACAAAGGCAATACCAGCCAAAAGGATTTAGAAATAAACCACTTATCTTTTACATTGTTGTAAATAAAATAAAAAAAACACAAAGGCAACTGTAGCCCAAATAATTCTGCTAAATAATAATAAACTTGACTTTCTGCAAAACTTTGTTTCTACCAGTAAATGTTGGAACTCATTTTCTTACATTTTGACATCCTATAAACAGCACTAACTGTTTACCAGAATCTCCGACGTCACTCAACATGGCCCGCGCGGAGAGTTTGTTGTGGTCACGTGACTGGTTGGCTTCACTTGATTGGTTACATGTCAGGTGACAATAAGTTACGCAATAATTTTGCTGCAAATGTTTTTACATACTTGAAACAAAAGTAACTGTAGCGATCGGCAGAAAGCCCATAGTAACTGAGTAAAAGTTGCGGTTTTCTCCCCTAAAATTTACTCAAGTAAAAGTACAAGTCTTTCACATTTAAACTACTCTCACAAGTACAATTTTCTCAAAAAGCTACTTAAGTAAATGTAACTGAGTAAATGTAACTCGTTCCTACCCACCTCTGTGTAAAAGAGATCTCGATCTCAACGGGCTCTACCTGGTTAAATAAAGGTGATTGATTGATCACAGATTATGCTCAGTGTTTTTTATTAGAGTGAGGATAAAGTCAGCATTTTTTTCACAATCATAGATTCTGTTTCAATTTTTGCCAAAATGTAATAATAATTAAAATAATAATATCAGAGAGAGTACACTGTGTTGAAACACTGATATCTGATTGCAGTACAAGTAAATAAAAACGGATAAATCATTATATTTTATGTCCTTCCTGTCTTTAGCTGCATTTGAGCACCTTTTGATGTTTAGAGCTAAATGAACAGAATGGAAAATATATTTGTTTCCTTGCTGCAGGTCAATCTGCTAGTTTCCTTAAATAGAAACTTTTTGAACTATCAGTACGTTGAATAATCAGTTGAGCTCTTATGCAAAATATATTTAAAAGGTTTTCAGATTTTTTTTAACGCATGATCTACCCTTTTTTGCTCCATACTAGGCCAAAATGCAGAAGAAGACCATCTTTTATCCAGGAAAACAAAGAGTTGTTTTCCGCAAGGGACCCCTTGGATTTATTCGTCAGGACCCCTCTCCTGAGGCCAAAATGATAAAAAATTATCCTAGTGTGCAGAACAAATCTGAGCCATAGAGAGAGGACATTGTGCGGCGAAATGTTTGTCTGCAGTTCATCAAAGAGGAGGGGATGTCACAGATGATTCAGAAGTGCTGGGAGACTAGAAGCTGCAGCAGCACCTGCTCAAGAGACAGAAATCATCCTCCAGTCATCCAGTGTGCCACAGAAACATCTGGGTGAGCAACTAAGAATGTTGTATTAACAATTTTAAGATGAAAGGACAAAAATTGCCTTAAAAACTGAATATTCCTCCCAAACTGATCCTTGATTTTTTTTACAATATAATTTTTTGATTTCTCATAGTGATGGAGGAGTACGAAGGATTGGAGGCTGCAATGCTGAGCATCTCACCCTCTACGCTCCTGAAGGCCGAGATACACTTGAGCGTCCTCAGGTACGCCACTCTACGCGCGCATTTTGTGCGCATGTGTTTTGCTGCTATACTTCAGAAACTATCAGCTTTCAAACGCTCGCGTTCTCCTTGTTGTAATATGAGCAGCTGCGCACGGAGGGGACTCAACTGAGCTCGCTGATTGGTTACTTGCTGACACGCCTACTGAAATGATTGACAGCTTTCACTCAGCTCATGTAGCTCGCTGAAGACCGCGGCGGTGTTCTGATACGGTGTTTCTACTATATATGTTATAAAAAGTTCTCTCAGAAATAAAAATAATAACAGGGAGCACTTTTCCTGCAGCACACAGCCCACCAGGGATATTTAAAACATCGCGCACCCAGGTAGGACCTGAATTCATTCATTTCAATCATGGAGTGAACGGAGGAAGAAGTGATTACTTGACTTTAGGCAAAAAAAAAAAGAAAAGGCCCAATCAGCGATAAAAAAGGGGAATTTATTTCATTTGTGTAACATACAAAACAGTCCGGCGCCGGGGAAGTTTATGGTCAGACACCGCGTATCGCGCACGTTAAAAAAAAGCTTTGCGCGTACATGCCCTGAGGGGCTACGCTTTTGCCTTGACGTACGTACGCTGCGTATAGGCGTATCGTGAGAACGCTCGAGTGTATCTCGGCCTTAAGTCAGAGCAGTACGCACACTATAGTTACACTTGATGAAATTCTAAAATATAATCTGCTTGTGTTTAGTCTCTCTCCCATATTTGTCTCCGTGTACACAGTGTCAGGATCAGCGGAAACAGAGGGAACCCCAGTGTCAAACAGAGCAAAGACAGGTTTTTCTTAAAGTACCGTATTTTCTGGTGTATAGGTCGCACCGGTGTATAGGTCGCACCATCCAATTATCACCAATAGATTGGAAAAATCCCTAGATAGGTCGCACCGGTGTATAGGTCGCACCTACGTTTAGCTCTGCTGCAAATGTCTGTCACAGGAGCGCACAGCAAGGCTTTTAAGAAGATTAACACTTAAAAACAATTATTTGATTGATAAAAATTATAGCAAATATGTGTCTGAGCTGAACTTTTCCTTAATAAATGAACGTAATTGTGAAATGAGCTGGATTTAAAAATTTATTTAGCCAAAAGTGATAACAAGCAATATATAGGTCGCACCTGTGTATAGGTCGCAGGCCTTGAAAAAACCATAAAAAGTTGCGACCTATACACCGGAAAATACGGTAGGTGATTTCAGGACTGGAGTGTTATTCTCTTTTACGATGAATAACCCTCCAAAACTGAGCCTTGACCTATTGTGTTCTGGCAGAAGCAGAAGGAATAAAAGCACAACTTTTTGAGTTTCCACTAAACACCACCTGTTGTGTTCAATTGGGATTCATACAGTGACTGATACATTATCTTTATTTAGGTCCAACTGCAACGGTGTCCAGGTGTTCAGACGCATCAGGTGATTCAGAATCCTCAACAGTTAAGGGTAAAGAAATGTACATTCTATTACTGAAAAGAAATCTGATGCTTTATGTTTTTAAGCTACGGTACATAAAATCATTTGTTTACTTTCTTCTGATTGTTTACAGTCCTGGCAAACACACAACAGACATCCGTGGCCCTTCCATCACAACAGACACCCGTGGCCCTTCCATCACAACAGACATCCGTGGCCCTTCCATCACAACAGACATCCGTGGCCCTTCCATCACCACTGTCATTTCTACTGAAGGAAAAAGAGAGTGCAAAGAATACAGAGTTGTATAAAGGTTCGTTTCAACTCACCCTTAAATATCTATTTGTTGCATCAATAGCAATGTCTGGATAATTTTCACAGCTACTTCATCTGTTGTCTTAAAATTATACTGAAGCCATAAATAAATAACTGAAAGATAACGCTCCTTTTCAGATTCCAGCACAAGTGCAGCTTCCACCTCTGCACAGAGACCTTTCCTTTGAGGACAGTGCTGAAGATGGTAAGAACTGACTGCATACAAAAAATAATTAATTTTTTTACTGAGTAGTTTGCTTTATTAACAGCATTTCCACGCTGTTTGTCAAATATTTTGTAAACAATGTGGCTAATATTTGGAACACAGTCTTTTTTTTATGGAACCCTAATTCCATGTATTTTTATTTTTTTATGATAGTTCCCTCAGCTCAGCCGCCCTTTGCTGTCCCCCTGCCTCAACCTGACCATGACATTAACCGCTGGAGTAGTAAACTAGTAGTAGTAGTAGTAAACTAAGTAGTTTCCTGCTTACAACAATTTGCTCCTGTTTCATTGTCTGCCTGTTGTAGATCAAGTTGTAATGACTTTGACAAAACTAAGACAGAGCTTTGTAATGGATGATGTAGCACAGCTGTTGAAAACATCACGATGTCAAAAAATGAAAACTGAAAAGCTATTTGTTATTACACTTTAACAAGCTTTCACATCACTTTCATTGATTGTTTTGTAAAGACAAACGAGGTACAACTGAAACAAATATGTTAGTTGCAAAATAATGTTTTTATTTTTGTCTGTACATTTTATTGTATGTTAACATGTAGACTGGGAGGAGACCCCAGGGAAGACCCAGGACATGCTGGAGTGGTCTGGGAAGTCTGTAAGAGTCCTCCCAGAAGAGATGGAAGAAGTTGCTGTCTGGACACTCCCTGCTCAAGCTGCTGCCCCTGTGACATGACGTAAAACCAGGAGGAAGATGATGGATGGATGGAGTTAATATGTCTGAAGGTGATATTATGCCTTGGAGTTTAATTTTTTTAATAAAACTAAAAACTAATAAACAACTATTAAGACTGGTATTTTCTCCAAAGCAGCTTCATATGATGTGTTGTGTACGGTATGAATATTTATGTGCTTACTGCATTTTAGCTCAAGGTATTTGTGGCAGAGCTGAATCTTATTTGCAAAAAAATTCATCTATCAATGTTGGAAACATGTTTGAAAAGTAAAAGTTATGGAAGTGTTTCATCTGTTTATCTGTAAAGTATTTGTAAAAAAGAAAAGTCCAACTCCAGGTGTTCTGTTGGTGTCCATATAACCAGCGTGCAGCTCTGCAGCTCCAGGCACGTCACTGTCAGCTGAATCTGGAAGAATAAATGTACAATATGTTTTAAGTACCTGTCACATAAGTACATATACTGAAAATTGCAACATTTACTCACCTGGACATAGAATCCACTTTGCCCATTGGTTAGAATGAGGTACCGGTACTTCTCATCTTCTAAGCATCTGATGTCACAATTTGGCCAACACCGAAACTGTGCAAATGACATGGAGCTATTTAGAGGACATTTAATCTCTAGGAGCTGCACAGAGTCCAAAATACCATCCAGGCTTATTACAAACTAAATACAGTAGGTGCATCCTATCATTGCAAAACACAATTAAATTAACTAATAAAAATAAAACAATTAGTATCAGCATTTATTCCACAGTATTGCAGCAGTGTGGCTGCATGACCTGCTTGTATTACACCTGATGTTTAAACTAACAGCCAGGCTTGGTGATGGAGGACTTTAAGGCTTTGGCTGAGCTCTGTCTGTGCTATCTAAAAAAGCTAAGTCTGGTCCTCTGGACATTCAAAAAACAAAACAACAACAACAACAAAAACTGTTGAAACGTTTCGTCTTTCGTCCGAAAGACTTCCGGACGAAAGACGAAACGTTTCTACAGTTTTTTTTTTGTTGCTTTGTGTTGTTTTTTGAATGTCCAGAGGACCAGACTTAGCTTTTTTTTTAATTTTCTACCTGGATTATTGAGCAGGCATCAGGGTATCTGTCTGTGCTAATTTAAGATAAATAAGATTGTGTTCCACCTCTTTTAATAAAACGTGCCCAACGTTAGTACTGTAGATACTAAACCTCAGAGCTTTTCAGGTTGTTTTCGGGTTATTCATTGCTTCACCGTAATGTGCTGGTATAAACTAGCTAAATATGCTAGTAGAAGTAATCTGCACAGGCACTTCTTCACGTCGCCCCCATCCCTCCCTCGTCTGCAGCGGAATGATGATCTTTTTCTCTCTCTCTCTAAAATAAACTAAAAACATTTAGCCCTGGCAAACTGCTTTGGTTTCATATTTGATAAGTTACAAACTAAAATAAACAACAAGAGTCAATTTTGTTTAAGTTACTTTAGTTAGTAAGGTATTATTAAGTCTCAAACATATATGAACTTTCTTGTCTCAAACATATATAAAAAAAATCCTTCTGTTATTTCAATTGAAACTGTCTGCACAAAATACTGAACAAAATACAACACAAAAAGTAAATTACAAGTGCAGTAATCCACCCCCAAAAATAAAAAAATGTATGTTTTGTGAATGTTTGATATACCACTGTGTCTGCTTGATTGAACTCAGCCTCCTTGATGTGATGACAATTTCAGGATAGGAATCTGAGGCATCATCCACTTCTGTAAAAATAAATAACTGATCATACAGATACTGTGGAGGCGTCTTTCAGTAGATTGAAACAAGTTAAAATACTTTATTTAATGTTTACATCCACTCACCTCATTTAAAATGTGTTTTACGGCAAATAAACAATGTAATTCTGGAATATTGCCTTCCTGGTTCCCTTTTATAATGAGCCAGTTTGAATGGTCTTTCTGATCCAGGCACAGTGACTTCCTCTGAGCAGTCTGGATACAACAGGATGTACGGTCCTTCTTGTATGTCCTTGTTAAACCTTCTCATTTTCTGGACACCTTGTTGCAGTATCTCGGGTGCTCCTACCTCTGGGTCTACAAATAACAGGACCATTTTCCCTCTTAGAGGTTTAAATCAGTCCCACTTGGCACCATCAATCCAATGTTTATCTGTGACAAAGATGAGAGCAATTTAACGTATAAGAGGTAGAAAAAATCAATAAATAAACACGATACATACATATGTGTTTCTCTATGGTCTAATTTGTGCTTGTGCTAGTACAGTTTCACAGTCAGCGAGTCAGGTCAGTACAGCTTACCTGCACGTTTTTTCCTTTATGTTTTCCTCTCGGACCGTAGTTAAAATCCTGACGCTCTTTGGACTTGGAGCTTCGGTACTCTTTGAAACATTTATATGATGGGCCAGGTTGTTCTGCTGAAATTAAAAAAGGTCGGTCTCAAAAATCAAAATGAGGTAACCAATAGCGCTAATATGTTTTATTCACAGGCTAATTAAAAATGCTAACATTACGCTGCACTTACGGTACTTTGTTTAGCATTGTCCGGTTGTTGAGATGTCCCCTCTCCTGCATCCATCTGCTCTGTGCCATTTAAAAACTCCAAGGATCGACCGCACGAAATACAAAACAGCTTAATAAACTTATAGGTGTCCCACAGAACGGGCAAAACGTGACTCGACTGTCGTCCATCTTGGGTCAAAATGACCGCTTCCGGGTCATCACTTCCGGGTCATCACTTCCGGGTCAGCCTCGTTAGGACATTCCCTTTCCGTGTGATTCTCTCGTTTGCTAAAGTGTTTCAGAAAATGTTAATTTGTTTCAGAATTTGTTAAAGTGTTTCAGAAAATGTTAATTTGTTTCAGAAAATGTTAATTTGTTTCAGAAAATGTTAAAGTGTTTCAGAATTTGTTAAAGTGTTTCAGAAAATGTTAATTTGTTTCAGAAAATGTTAATTTGTTTCAGAAAATGTTAAAGTGTTTCAGAATTTGTTAAAGTGTTTCAGAAAATGTTAATTTGTTTCAGAAAATGTTAATTTGTTTCAGAAAATGTTAAAGTGTTTCAGAATTTGTTAAAGTGTTTCAGAAAATGTTAATTTGTTTCAGAAAATGTTAATTTGTTTCAGAAAATGTTAAAGTGTTTCAGAATTTGTTAAAGTGTTTCAGAAAATGTTAATTTGTTTCAGAAAATGTTAATTTGTTTCAGAAAATGTTAAAGTGTTTCAGAATTTGTTAAAGTGTTTCAGAAAATGTTAATTTGTTTCAGAAAATGTTAATTTGTTTCAGAAAATGTTAAAGTGTTTCAGAATTTGTTAAAGTGTTTCAGAAAATGTTAATTTGTTTCAGAATTTGTTAAAGTGTTTCAGAAAATGTTAATTTGTTTCAGAATTTGTTAATTTGTTTCAGAATTTGTTAAAGTGTTTCAGAATTTGTTAATTTGTTTCAGAACTATTTGTTAAAGTGTTTAGCCTTATTTGTTAATGTGTTTTGCACCTCAGGGCCACCGTACTAGTATGCCAGGATATATATTTCAACTGTTATGCACTCAAAGTGATCCTTAACCACATTAGACATGTTTTCATTTATACTATATCTAAGACTGCTATCCACATATACAGCTACTCCTCCACCAATTTTTCCCTCTCTATTAATATAATTAAATTCATAACCATCTAGTTCAAAATCAGCTTTCTTCTCAGAATTAAGCCAGGTTTCAGAGATAGTTATGACACTGAAAGGTTGATTAAACTGGCTTAAACAATCTTTGATGTAGCAAAAATTTGCATATAAGCTTCTACTATTAAAATGTATTATGGAAAATTTGTTGTCTGCTTTAACTGTCAAATTATATTGAAGAGTAGAGTAGTAGTGATAGTTGTTCACAATGTTATAGAAAAAGTTATTTTCAGGATCCAAGTCCTTTTCCTTGTCTTGACTTTTATATTCAGTGTAGTCAAATGATCTCAGTTCCAGACCATCAACATTGCTCTTTAGAGATGTTTCTGTTATGTCCATAGTTGATGAAGCCAACGTTTTATATAATTGAGACATGGAAATTGAGTGTCATTTGCAATCACCTGATTTCCCAACATTCAATCAACACATTCAGTTGTATTTATCCAGTTCAGCGATGTCCTGCACAGCTTGAATCTTTGTCTCTTCTAATTTAATAAAGACCTTACACATTGTTGTCCATGTTGACTGGATCTTTTTCTGCTTTCTTAGAAACCGGGCCTTTCTAGCAATATCAGCATTCTTCTTGGTCAAATGTTCAAATATACAACGGATCCTTTCAACAATCTGCCTTGTTGAGCTTACCGTGACGTGTTTGTATCAGAAAATAAAACCGCATGGTAAGAGGATACGCAGAGCAGTTGAAAAAGTATGTTTCAGGTTTTTGTGATGGGATTTGTTAGCAGTTAGACAGCAAAGCCTTTTCTAACAAATCTTTACACTGTAGGGAGCAATTTAAAGCACATTCAAGTCATAAAGGAGGAAAAACTAGAGAAAGAAGAAGAAAAACAAAAAGCAGCAGACTTATCTCAAAATCTGATGCTTCAGAATTTCATAATTCAGCCACAAGTTTGATAGAAGTGACTAAGAAACATTAAAAATCTCTGTTTATGCTTTGTAAATTGTTAAATAGTTTATCTATGCTCCGGTGGCGACTGCTCAATAGGGGGAGCTGGGGCACCGCCCCACCGCTCACCTTATTACATTGAAGACTTTAAAAAATTACATTAAAATGAAATAATAGAATAAAAATATTTCAAAATATATGTTTTTTTTTCTTCTTTTCTTTCAAAAACGTTGTCTGATCTGTGATGTATTTCCACCCTGGGGGTGCAAGAATCTTAGCCCATAGACTCTCGTTAAAAGTTGTACATGCGCAGTTAGATCCACTTCATTACAAGAGATAGGAAGATTCTGGGCGCACCACTCCAGCGCCCTGAGTACCGGTATGGATCGTGCTTCCAGTCCTGCCATCACGGTACAGATTTTTTGTTTGTTTGTTTCGGAACAGATCATGCATGCACTGACACTAGGCTATGTATGAAATATTATTTAAATGCCAGACAGCAGCACATTTAAAAGAGGTGCAGCGTTCATTTTGATCAGGCAGATAGTTGGGAGACCCGCTGCACTCGGCGCTGGGTTTGTTGATGCCGGCCGGGGTCCCGTGTAGACAGGAGAGGAATGGAGTGAGCCACCACCTCAAGCGACGTGGAAACTTCTAACGTCAGTTCAGTCATCATTAATGTGCCTTACCTGCTGTGTATGCACAGGTAAGGAATGAGTTAATAAAGCATGCAGACGTGAGCGTGAGTGATCGAACCGACGAGTCTGTGAAGCGTGCGTGTATGTGGAATGTCTTATATTTTGATATATGTCTATTTTGGAGTTATAGCCCCCCAGTGGGAATTCCACCAGCCGCCACTGATATACTCATAAAGATTCAAAGCTAGAAGTTAACATCATGATTTTAAATGCCATTAAAATAGCTGATATATACATTTTATGGTTTTGTGTTTATTTCTTGGCCTAAAATAATACTTTATAGTTTTCTATAGTTTGAAACAAAAAGCAATTGAAGGGATTTGAGTCAATGCTTTCAGCAGGGTGGACGAAGGTGTGTTTGGACAGGTTTGTCCATATTGTCCACACAGAAACAGCATTTTTTTTAAACAAGCATTTTTTTTTCTTTAACTTGAGACCTCAAGATTACAAGATTATGGTACTGCTACTGCAAACCTAAAACTTATTTTTATTTTTTTATTTCCTCTTAAACACGATACCGTTTTGAGAAATGTCTCCATCCACACCGAAACACTGAAAACGACTCTAAAAGCAGCAGTAACCATGCCAGGCCTGTTTGTGGCGCTGTGATGTTGCCACAGAAATGCACCAAACAAAGGGAAAAAAGCCTTTTCTGATTAAAACCAAACTTTTTGCAGGACTATATCCATCCAAACATTGCTTTAGGAAACATATGGACTTAAAGAAGCATGCATGTAAAGCTGAAGATCTGGGTGCACATGTTGCACTCACTCTGTTAGGGGTCCATGGGCCTGGTTCCTGAGCTCTCTGTAGCCCCTCCAGTGGGGCATGTCGGTCCGGACCGGATGTCTCCCCTCCTGCCTCAGAACTTGCTCTATGAGCTCAGCGCTGGCCACGTTCACCACAACCAGGGGGCCATATTTAGACTTCCATAAGTGACCGTAGATCTTCTTGTGCTCAATCTATGAGCAAAGAAAAGTGAGTTATAGCAACAACCACTGCGAGGGTAGAAGTTATACTGTGTAGAAGAACAGACAGAGGAGGAGGAGTGACAGATCCAGGCAGGTCCATGACCAGGTGCAATGGCAGAGCCAGGGATTGGCCAATCGGTCTTTTGCACGTGACATCACGGCTCGTGTCTTTTTGCAATTCCGGTCGCCATTTTGGGTGTATACCGGTTCATTTAAACAGAGGAAGTCCATGTTAAACACAGTGCGATACAGAACAATAGCATCAGCAAAATGCAAACTAAATATAAAAATGAGCAGAAGCCTTATAGAGAGAAACTCATTTGACGAATTTGGTGCTCATTTTTATATTTAGTTTGCATTTTGCTGATGTTATTGTTCTGTATCGCACTGTGTTTAACATGGACTTCCTCTGTTTAAATGAACCGGTATACACCCAAAATGGCGACCGGAGGTGCAAAAAGTCACGTGTCTGCAAAAGACTGATGGTGGCCTTGGCGTCAGCCTCCCAATCATTTGAGGAAACTATACTATTAAGCATACTACTACTACTACTATATATACTACTACTACTACTTTTAGCATAATACTTTTTTGTTTTAACTTGTTAAAAATATCTTTATTTCTCTCTTATGTTTGTCTATTATTGATTGTCCAAGGAAAATGTACTGTTGTCATCATTCTTTAGTTTGTAGACAGGTCTCTCTTGTAAATGAGTCCTTGAGGCTCAATGAGATTAACCTGCCTAAATAAAGGTTGAATGAAAAAATACTTTGAAGCAATATAAAAACTAGAAAGCATAGTTTCTCTTAGTGGTCATTTTGTATTTTGATGTGGCAACCCAATTTTCAGTAGTGACCTTTTTAGCCACATGCCGAAATGGAAGTCAGCACCTAATTTTTTCTATTATTATTATTATTATTATTATTATTATTATTATTATTATTATTATTATTATTATTATTATTATTATCTATTTCATGTTATGCTTATAGGAATGACGGCCAGATGGGTATTTCCAGACAGACAGGGAATGAGTAAGAGTCACTTTTATCTATATGCATACATAAAAAGAGTTTATTTTTTTATTTCTAAAATCCATAAATTTTGAGATTTAAAATGTCAGATTTTCTGTTGATTTAGTTGTTTTTTTATGTCCAAATCTGGTCCAAATATCATGTTTGCAATATGGTGCAAATTTTTGTATATGCCTATTTAAACCATTTTGGACGGAAACACAATTTTTGTGCAGCTGAATTTTCTTATTGGAATTTTAAGGCAGTCTATGACAATAATGAACTAATTATTAATAATAATTTTAAAAAGACTTGTTTAGGTTTTTTGCTCAGACAGAACTTTTTTTTTAAATTAACAGTCTGGAAATAGGTGTTTTTTCATCTGCACCTGGGAGATAATAAAACTAAAAACAAATTTTATTATTTTGCTTCTAAGACCATGTACAAACAAAATCATCTCATTGCCTCTAATAAATAAAGGAACGATCCAATCAACCGGCTGGAAAGAATAAATATACTGAGCTATTTCTAGTCAGAACATCAGATTTAACTAACATGTCTTTGTGTGAGTGCAGCTACAGCGTGCGCTCTCAGGACATGATTACCTGCAGTGTTCCGTCAGTGAGGACTGAACTTGGAAAAAGGGCCTTCTCCTACTCTGCTCCTGCTTCATGGAATATCTTACAAAAAGATCTGAAGCTCTCGACCTTGACTTCTCTAAATGGTTTTAGAATCTGTTGGAATCCTGGCAAGAACCAATGCAGACATGTTCCTGTTTTTGATTTTCTACATCTACCTTATAATCTGTCTGTTTTGCTACTTTGATATCTTTGTTTTAACTTGTTAAAAAAAAACTGTATTTCTCTCTTATGTTTGTCTATTGTTGATTGTTTAAGGAAAATCTACTGTTGCTGTTGTCATCATTCTTTAGTTTGTAGACAGGTCTCTCTTGTAAATGAGTCCTCGAGGCTCAATGAGATTAACCTGCCTAAATAAAGGTTGAATGAAAAACTCTCCCACCAGGTTCACTTTGTTTTACTCGAGCCCAAATGTTCTTCCTGAACCCAGACAGATCAGGACAGGTCTATTTGGGCTGGCACGAGACAGCTGCAGTCTCTGGGGTTACTAAAGTTCATTCCATCCCACTTACTTGCATTTGTTGCGTGGTTTGAAAATGTCCCTTGATAAAAAGCCAGTACAGTGTGGTCATGAAGCTCGGTCCACCCAGGTCCTCCATGGTTCTGGGCTTGCCCACTCCCACTCCCACGGTGCTGCTGGAGGTCACGTCTCGGCGGCGGAGCGACCCTGCAGCCGCTGCCGCTCTCTGGAGCCCCTCGAGCGGGTGACGGCTCAGCCGCAGCCCGGCGCGTCCCACGGAGCTCCGCAACATGTTTCACCGAGAAGGGAGCGCGCTGTCGTGGAGCCACCAGTCCGGAGCGGCGTCTCTGTGCTCCTCTCTGCTCCTCTCTGCTCCTCTCTGCTCCTCTCTGCTCCTCTCTGCTCCTCCTCTGCTCCTCTGTGCCCGTGGAGGCAGGAACTAACGGACAAGCCGCTCCTTTTGTTTGAAGCCCCCCTCCTGAACCTCCGTGGACTTCGTCACTTCATATCAGCAGCAAACACGTGACTGACGACTAAAACAAACAACTTACACTTTTTACATCAAGTGAAAAGAACAAATGAAAGAGATGAGCTGATATTTTAAACCTTTAAGCCACAGTCTATAAAAAGTACAACCTCTTGGCAGGGCCGGATTTAGGAGGATGGGGACCCCTGGGCTGGAAACCCTCGAGGTACGACACCTGCGACCTATGGCAACTCAGACTTACGATTTTATCATATTTAATAAAAATATGATTAAAAAAAAAAAATTTTTTTTTTTTTTTTTTTGTGTGTGTTTAAAAGTTATTAATTTCATGTGTATAGCACTTTGTTGCAGCTGTGGTTGTTTTAAATGGCTTTATAAATAAAGTATAATTATTAATTTTACGTTTTGATTAGAAATTTATCGTATTTACGCAACTTCCGGTCGTTTCCGGTCGCCACTTCCGGTCGCCATTTTACAACAGTACTGCGGTCAATGGAGCTCCAGAGGCTACTGTCAGCTGGCTCCGTGTGCCCGATCAGGGTTGCCTCATACGGATAAATTAGCTGGAAACACTCGGTCAACTCTGTGGACGTCTCAGGTCCGGAGGAGCAGCCGCGGATCGCCCCGCGATCGGCGGCCACAACGCCGCCCGACATGCTAACGACAGCAGCTAACAGAGCAGCTAACACAGGCGAAGACACCGAGCCGACATGCCGCGGAGGGGCCATCTGCGGCCGGGAGCTCGCCGCAAATGTCCGCCTGGCAGTCGGGGGACACCGGCTCAAAGTAAGACATTATATTTTTTATTTATTGTACAGTACAGTATTCATTTACTGTGCAGTTCTGTGCGTGTTTATGGCCTTAGTATGTCTGCTTGTTCAGTCTCATGCCATTAAATATGTGTGCGGCGCTCCGTTAGCGGTATAGCCGCGACCTATGTCAGAAACGCGGACCTACGACAGGCATGTGTTTTTGGTCCGCGAGGTACGACAACATCGACCTAAGTCACACCCGTAGGTCCCAATCCCTGACGTACCTCGAGGGCTACCTGTATGTATATATATATATATACATACATATATGTATGTATATATAGAGATTGGACTCTGCAATATCGCGTGGACATCGGGGGCAGTTCCCTTGGATTGGCAGACTGGGGTGGTGGTTCCC
>JBBPBX010053424.1:0-23848 GCA_038048925.1 Garcialebias charrua | reverse complement strand
GTAGCCGTAGGACTTTGTAACAAGTCCTCACTCCAGCCTACTCCATTAAAGGTTCCTTAATGTCCTTGCACTCGAGTATTACCCGATATGTCTCCAGATCAGTTAGGATTAAGGCTGAGACGAGGTAATTCACCCAGACTGTTCATTGTCTAAGCATCTATACGTCACACCCTCGTTTCACTCTGTAGACAGCCTGACTTAGCAGAATGGAGTCAGAACGTACCTCACGGAGAAATGTATATTAACGACAGCTTACCTCTGTAGTTTGCAATTGTTTCTGGTCTGGTTAGCTTTAGGACCTAGGAAAATAAGGTCCCAGGGGGTTGTTTACTCTAAAAAGCTAATAAACCATTCAAAGCCTCCATTAATTTTTGTTGTTATCTTGAACCAAGTTTTCCATCATTTAATATCAAGATGAGTCAAATAAAAAATCCAGATTTGTACGTTTTGTGTTATTTTAATGATAATTGCAACCAGATTTGTACGTTTTGTGTTATTTTAATGATAATTGCAAGGGATAACAGCATAAGCACTTCTTACTACAGAAAAGATTTCATCAGGTTACATGATTGGCATTTCAGAGAGTTAAATGTTTCAACAACTCACCAAAGGTATCTTCCACACGCTAGGCTTTAAGGTGTTTTCAGCTCAATTGAATTGAGTTGCAATCCAATTAATAATTTGTATAATCTCCAAAAATGTTGGTTTATTCCATATAAGCATAAGCACTTCTTACTACAGAAAATATTTCATCAGGTTACATGATTGGCATTTCAGAGAGTTAAATGTTTCAACAACTCACCAAAGGTGTCTTCCACATGCTAGGCTTTAAGGTGTTTTCAGCTCAATTGAATTAAGTTGCAATCCAATTAATAATTTGTATAATCTCAAAAAATATTGGTTTACTCCACATTAATAATAATAATAATAATAATAATAATAATAATGTCTATTCCTGTCATCTGCATATGTTCCCATACACAGACGAAATTCGTCTCTGCATTTAACCCAACCACCTACCAGGTGGTGCAGTGAGCAACCCGTCTACTTCTATCAGGAAACTTGTTTTATGATCCTCCAGGAAAACTTGTTTTATAATCCCACCAGGGAAATCTTGTGTTTTTAATTCCACCAGGAATAATCTTGTGTTTTTAATCCCGCTAGGAATATCTTGTGTTTTTAATTCCACCAGGAATAATCTTGTGTTTTTAATCCGCCAGGAAAATCTTGTGTTTTTAATTCCACTAGGAATAATCTTGTTATTCTTCTACAGAAAATCCTCCAGGTGATTCTGTTGCACTCCAGTCAGAAAAGTCTGCACTTCCAGCAGACTGAATAAGTCTTCATTGTAATTCTGCATAAAAACCTCTAGGTAATTCTGTTGTGTTATAAATCCCAGTTTTAGTCCATCAAAACTGTTGCATTCCATAAAAAATCTGGTAATCCCTTTAGGCAAATCAATTATTCCACAAAAGTGTTATATCCATTCAAAAATGTTGTAATCCATTCATTTGTTCTGCGATACTGATGAACAAGGCTTTCGAAGCAGGCCTGAGGCTAAAATTAGAACACCGTGTTCTCCTAGCCTTCTATCCAAGGCCAGTCAGCTTCCAACTAGCAGGTCCCCGCTCCGGGGTTGGTCTCGGATGACCCAAAACAGTAACTTAATTAATAGTTGAATTTAATCAAAGAGAATTTGTTTGTTCCACAAATTTGTTAAATCCATTCAGAAAAATGTAAATCTAGAAATAGACAATTTTAATCCATTAGAAAATGTGGTAATTCCTGGAAAAATTAGTTAAAAATCCATCATAGCTCAGTCGAGCCAACGAGAGGCCTTTAACAGCAGGATGGAGGAGGTACAAGGTGGACCTACTTCGCTGATTTCAAGGACTCGCTGTATCCTTATCTTCCAGATTTGCAAAACAACCAGCCCTCAGAGCAAGCATTGATCCGAGTCTTCTTTTCACAGTAATAATACTACTAATAATAATGAATTCAATTTATAACGCGCTTTTCATTAGTGAAAATCTCAAAGCGTTACATACATTGAATGCTACACACATTCATACACCGGTAACGGCAGACTACCATGCAAGATGCTTTCCAGTCCTACCGGGAGCAACTCGGGGTTAAGTGTCTTGGCCAAGGACACAACGACACATGGTGTGGGGAACCGGGATTCGAACCGCCAACCATCCGATCGGGGGACGACTGCCATTACCACTACGCCACGGCCGCCCCAGTATAATTCCTTCTTCCACAAAAAAGCAGCTTTTAATCTGTCATTGGTTCTGCGGTGCTGATGAAGAAGCCCTTCGAAGCAGGTAGAAGATAAGAAAGTACACCATGTTCCACTGACATAAACAGCCTCGCAGCGGACCGTCGGCACTCAGAGCTTCTCCTAAAATTACTTTCATTTTTCACCAAACAAAGCTATCCTTGTAACTGACTTTTCTTCATGTAGAAGCATGGGCAGCACGGTGGCACAACTGGTAGAGCTGCTGCCTCTCAGCGAGAAGGTTGCCGGTTCAAATCCCGGTCCGATGCCTTTCTGGGTGGAGTTTGCATGTTCTCCCCGTGCATGCGTGGGTTTCCTCCGGGTACTCCGGTTTCCTCCCACAGACCAAAAAACATGCTTGTTAGGCTGATTGGTGACTCTAAATTGACCCTAGGTGTGAGTGTGAGAGTGGATGGTTGTTTGGTGTGAGTGAGACAGGTCCCTCTTGTAAATGAGTCCCCGTGACTCAACAAGGCTAGCCTGTATAAATAAAGGTTGAATGAATGAAAAAGAAGGAGGCATTTTGCTGTTGAATAATTTTAATTTTAATATAAATTTAGATGAACAAATTCTGTAAAGTATCCCTTACCTCTCTATGGAAAATAAGCCTTGTAACTTTGTCCATTGTGGAAAAGGGAAATAATCCTTCGCTCCTAGCAAGTAGGGAAGTTTTTACTCCAAGTCCTGGGACTTCGCTCATCTTGAAGAAAAATGAAATAATAGCTAATTCGGGCTACATAAGAGTATTCCTTTTGTCCAGGAGAAAAACTCTTCGAATTAAATCCATTTCTTCTTTTGTCCCAGGTCTTTCCAGAAATGTCCAAAAATATCCAAAGGTCTCTTCATGACTTCAGAAACTCAGCAACTCAGCAAATTTCTCTTGGTCACCAGCCTTATTTATAGTCATAAAAGGGGGATTTTAGCCTCCACTACAGAAGCCATGTCACTTTCTTACTTTTTCATTTGTTACTGGCAGTGATGGCATAGTTACATTGAAAAAGTAACTTAGTTAAGTTACTGATTAGTCCTTGGGAAAAGTAACTTAGTTAAGTTACTGATTACTTGATTTGGAAAGTAACTAAGTTACTTTATTAGTTACTTCCAGCAGCTGCTGACAAGAACTCTGTCACAATACATAAAATTTTTAAATGTAAAATAATTACTAATAAAAAATATTCAAAAAACAATGATCTTTCTTGACTTCATTAAACATAAATACTTGTTTTTATAAAACATAAAATTGTCTGAGTTCATTAAACATAAATACTTTTGATTTAAAAAAATATAAGGTAGTATTTCTTGATTTCAATATCATAAATGAAGGTTGAATGAATAAAGAAATACTTGCTTTATATAAAAAAGTGTCTTTCTTTACTTCACTAAACAAATAATATTTTTACAACAAAGACTTATAAAATGTTTATTTTGAAAATGTGTCAAGTGAACAATACGTTTGTATAGGCCAGCTGTCACTCTTTCAGGGATGAAGATGTTCACATCCTTGATAGGAACAATGGTTTGAGAGAGGAGTAAAGGAGGCCATCTTTGTGAAAAGAAACCATCCATCATTAAACAGAGGTGGAGGCCTCCGGGTTCAACTGTCTACCTCTTACAATGCTGTTATTGCTAGTGTCACTCAGCCCTCTGTGAATAGCAAACAATCAGGGTGCTAATGATCCATTGTTAGGCTGATGGTCCTCCTTGATCATGTGAGCAGCTGGTTTTGGCTGTCATCAACAAACTGGTTGATCCACTGTGAGAGGGTGCTATTTATAAGACTGAGTTGAATACAGCTCCTCAGACTGAGAAGTATTTCTGATGAAATATGAAACGTTTCTACAATTTTTTTGTTGTTGTTTGTTTTGTTTATTGAATGTCCAGAGGACAAGACTTAGCTTTTTTAGATTTTTCTACCTGGATTATTGAGCAACATCAGGGTCTTAATCACATATAGCTGCTGGTGGATGTCCTTAGTTTTTTCATAAAGTGCTGAAGTGTTGACGCTCAGTAAAGCCTGTACATCAGACGATGCAAAGATTTAAAAACTCCTACAGTTTGTGTTATTGATCTGGACTGATTACCTGATAAAAGTTGCAGCTGCTTAGCGCCTTTAGCGGTGTTCACGTTCAGATGATGTCGTTAAATCCGTTCAAGTAGACTGCAGATCCAGTCTTGTGAAACAAAGTCCATGCACAGCTTTGAATTTGCGCTCCTCTTTTAACAAGAAAGCTGAAACTCAGGTCGCATAGAGCAGACGTCACGTCACAGTCTTTTTTTTAATCACTCCTCCTCAGCTCAGATCCAGGACGCGCTGCTGGTGTCAGGTTTCACACTCACAGCAGGTGACGGAATGTCTGCATAGACTCTTCTTTTTTTTTTTAAATCACTCCCGAGACGTATTGAGGAAATAAAATAAATACAGTACTACAGAAAATGACAAAAAGTAACAAACAATAATTTGATGAAAGTAACTTTAATCTGATTACTGGATTTTTAAATAGCAACGCGGTAGATTACTCGTTAATGAAAAAAGTGGTCCGACAAGAGTAACGTGTTACTTTGTAACGCATTACTGACATCACTGGTTACTGGTGAGGTAACTTTTTACACCTCCTTTCAGCCCTCACTGAACAATGACATAATGTCTCTGAGCTCTCAGCCTTCCCTCAGCTCAGGATTACTCTGTGACCTTTTACCCAGTTCTGTCAACTTTTACCTTTATTTGTGGAAGAACACCTTTTAGCGTGCTGTAAATCTTACAAAACATACTAGAACATACACTTTAATCATACTATTCAGTCATATATCTCCAGTTAATCATAGGATACACATTTCACATATTCAATCACTTATCACACTTTGTTTCATATAAGAACATATTTATATAATTATGTGTTCGATTTAGAAGTGAACTGTCCATTAAGAGCCTCAAAACTCTTTTCTGCAGCTCTTCCTCTGTGAGTGCAAAAGTGTGCACCTCCCTACCTCACCTGACCCACTTCTGCTCAGAGAGAGATCCGCCCGAGCGCATGACAGCATGCCCTCGTGTGTATGCATGTTTATGTCTTGATAAGAAGCCTCATCTGTAGGGATGGGAACCGAGAACCGGTTCTGTTAGAGAACCGGTTCTTAAAAGTCCAATTCCATGGAATTGTAGGATGCTTGTCTTAACGATTCAGCTTATCGGTTCTGCAGACTCCTGGTGGTGACGTATTTAAGCGCTGACATCACAGACATGCGCCGCGCCCGAAAAAAATAAATATTTCTTAGCTGACTTCATAGCAGACGTCCTTCTGAGCTTAACGAAATGTTCAAATCAGCTGGATTTAAAAAAAAAAAAGTTCGCGGAATTTTAGGCAGGCGCCAGGCGGGTCAAACCGGACGCTTTCTTTCTTTAAATTTAGCTAAATAAACGCTTAAAAAATATATTTCTTAGCTGACTTAATAGTAGACGTACTCTTGAGTTTAACGAAATGTTCAAATAAGCTGGATTTAAAAAAAAAAGTTCGCTGATTTTTATGCAGGCGCCAGGCGGGTCAAACCGGACGCTTTGTTTCTTTAAATTTAGCTAAATAAACGCTTAAAAATATATTTCTTACCTCACTATAGCAGACGGGCTCCTGAGCTGAACCAAATGTGAAATCAGCTGGATTTAAAAATCCGCGGTGTGGTTTATGAGTGGTATCTTGCAAACAAAAACAGCTACATCCACAGCAGGGAGCGGGCAGCGACAGAGTCAGTCCGACCAAAGGAGGCTTTTTTCGAACACAGCAAGTAGAAACTTCTGGAAGTGGCCACTCTTCCTCTTCACTCTCTGAGTCCTCTGCTGGCTGCTGCCTACAGCGCCTCTAAAGCGGCCGAAACTGGTACTGCACCATTTTCGCCAAAAATGAAAAACGAAGAATCAGAGCGAAAAATGAGTCTAAAAATATGTTTATGTTTATTAAATTTGTTCATTTTTTTACAGAAGAAACTATACAAGACAATCTCATTAAATGATAGTGTACAAAATGTAAAAAAATGAAAGGTAGCAGAAAGAAGAATAAATCTTATTATATCTGCCCCTTACTTACAACAATCAGATTAAACAACAATAATCAGCCATGTAAACAATAATAATCTTCAACCAACTTTTTCAACAATCAGATTTAACAATAATAATCTTCAACCAACAGTACAAAATGACTAACTCTTTCTAATTTTCTAATTGATACAATACAAATTTACAACAGTACAAAATGACTAACTCTAATTTTCTAATTGATACAATACACATTACGCTATTTTATATTTTTTTAACACATTTGTTTTGTTTTGATCATTTTTTTAAATGTAAAAATTGACTTATTTTATGGGAAAATATCCATAAATAAATTCTTTATGAACACAAATGGTTTACTATATTTTATTACCCAAATGAGAATTGATAACAGAATTGATAAGGAATCGAATCGATAAATGACATCGATAAAGGCATCGATATTGATAATTTCTTATCAATTCCCATCCCTACTCATCTGTCTGCAATAACGCTTTGCTTCTGAATGTTTTAGTGTCGATCCTGTAATAATTCTTAGTCTTGTTACTTGTTACTTTTTTAAACAGGCCTTGAAGCAAGAAGCAAAAACTCCCTTTTACAATGACTATTTTCTGCAGCTGTGTGAAAAAGTATTCATTTCTTGTTCTGATAAGAGGCCTCTGCTCAGTCTGTAACAATGCTTTGCCGTTTGGAATATGTGTGTGAGTGTGTGTGTGGTTGCGCGTAGGTGCGAGCGTGGGTGCGTGAGTGTGTGTGTGTGTACGCGTGTGTGTGTATGTACGCGAGTAATCATGCATGCATCATGATTAAAAAAAATGTATTTAAAAGCCAAAGTATCTTAAAAAAATATCTAAAAATAGGGATTATCATATGTGTCTGATTCATTATTTGTATGACATTAACAGCTCTGTAAGAAATTAATGGTTTTATTTCTTTTTAACACTTTAAAAATTCATCAGCTTCTGCAGCTTGTTCCCTCTTGCCAAGCTTGTCTGTAACAATCATTCTTATCTGCTTGGAATGCATGCATGTCTCTTGCTCCAGCGAGGAGGCTATGAGAGGCTTGCTCCATGCTCTGTCTCTGTCATCAAAACCAAAACTAAGTTTAAAGGTTTCTCTCTAACCAAACTCTCAGCTGTTTCTTATCTTCTCTGACCTAATTCTGTTTAGGCACTCTCCCTTGGGCCTGAGTGAACATGCATGTATGACCTTTGGCAAGGTCTTTCCAGGCCTCTGTTTGTAACACAGAGGACGGAGCCTGTTCTTTTAAAATAACCACAGATTATCACAACAGGTTTAACTAGAGTTACATAAAGACGAGTTATCAAAATGTAAACAAAAGTTACAAAACGTACCATGTTTTCTCTGCTAGTAAACAAAATGCCATGATTAGAACCAAGGTTTAAAAACCATATATAAAAATGTGTTTCTGTACACCTTATACTCAAGGCCTGTGAGTGATCATATATGTGTTATTACTCTGGCTTAGTGTGTGTGTGACCTACATCAGTCTGTTTTTCAACTAATAAAGTCTGTGTACTTTGACATCACCTACTTGAAAAACATTCCGTCTTCTGGAAAAAATCCCATGTTAATACTTAAGTCCCATTTTAACACTCATCGTTATCTTCTCGTCATCTGTGTCCACGCCATCTGGGACCCCGAGATTTCATCGTCAGGTCATGCAGGATCCTTGGTGCCTCTGGACCCTGGACTGCTGTTCGCTTTTTCTCAACCATCCATAATGGTGTAGTCATCCTGGTCGGTTCCACGTGTGCCGCCCGGCTGAGATTAGGTCATCTCAGGAGATCTTGTAATGATTCTTCGTACTCCATCATTGATCAACATCAACATCTGGATCAACAGTCTTACTGGCTTGAGACATCGGGGTTTCAGCGCTCATGGGAAACCCAAAGGGAGTGATGATGTCTATTATGAGACACTCCTCATCAGGATGGACAATCTTTTCATCTATCCCCTATTGTTACTGGTCTTCAGGAACTAAGGCAGACGCTGGGTCATTGGGATCAGCTACTGCTGGACTGACTAAGATTGCATTGTCAGGCCCTTCTGGCTCAGCTGGCTCAGCTGGACTGGGTGTATCAGGACATTATAAATACGTAAATAAGTAAAATAAGCAAATAAGTAAATAAGTAAACTAAATTCTATATACTAGCATTAGCAGGGAAGGGTTAAGCGAAGTTGGTTACAATGTTCAATTCCTTCCTGTTTCCGGAGTCGGACCTCCTGGGTCGTGCTTTGGGACTTTGTTCAGTGGCGTTGATTCTGGCACCGTCTTGTGTTTTACGGTGTGGACAATCTTGACTTTTGGTTAGGTTTTGATGTTCTCCAGTCCGGTTTCTTCTGATGAAAGGAGGGATTTTGTCACAGTCCAAATGAATTTTGCCCCAAAATTCCCAACGAGGGAGTGTGGCTTGGCAGCTGTCGTCCTTCGATGGGGCAGGATAAATCACTTCAGCCTCCCAGTAACCCTGGTGGCATAACCCCATTAGTGGTCGACAGCCCCAATCACAGTGCCATTCAGGGGGTTCTTTGTCTGGATGGATCCAGTTACATCTTGTTGTTCTTTTGATGTTGTGATGCAGGAGCATTATCCAGGTCACAATTCCTTCAGGCAAAATCAGTAGATTGTATACCCTGAAATGGGGTCCGTCCGGCCCCGTTAGGTTCTCAGCTTCCTTTGCTGACATCACAGAACAGCAATCTCCTTCACATTCCGAGAACCAAATTAAGGACCATGGGAGACCGGGCTTTCAGTGTGGCTGCCCCCCGCCTGTGGAACTCTCTTCCTGACTGTCTAAGAGCCCCACAGTCTGTGGTTGACTTTAAGAGCGGCTTGAAGACCTTTCTTTTCGACCAAGCATACTCTACCTCCTCATGATTCTACTTTTGATCTTAGCTGATATTGTTATTGATTTTAATTGTTTTATTATTTGTTTTATTGTCATTTAATTCTGTTGCTCCTTGTAGCACTTTGCGATTTTCATTAATGAAAAGTGCGTTATAAATTGAATTAATTATTATTATTATTATTATTATTATCCATTCAGGGGTGTTCTCCAGCTGGTGCCTCCAAGCTGGATAGCCTACTAGTCTTACTCTTTCCCAGGTCTTGGTATGATTTTCAACAGTTTCATTTTGGTCCCATGGCACAAAGACGTTTCTTTGTGTTGTGTCCCAGCAGGTCATGTTTACATATTTGGATCTCCCATGGGAGACTTTTACATGCGTCAGGCTCCATGGTCTGATTCCGGCTTGATACAAAATAACCAACAACATAACTAAGCCTATTAACACTACGAATCCCCACAACAGGGTTCGTAGACAAATTGCTTTATCCATTCTCATAATCCTTAAACAGTCCTTAGGGCCGGTTAGGGGTCGCCATATCTTCATAGATGTGTGGTTCATTTTCAAAGATATGTGGATCTGCATCGCTATTTGAATCATCTCGACTTAGTCCCCTTTCCAAGTGAGTCATGTTGAGAGTGTTGCTTTTCAAACTTTGTTTCTTTTAGCTCTGGGCTTCCTCCTCGAGTGCCTATGAGTTATGGTCACTTGATCTTTGAGGAGCTCCAGATATAGTGGAGAGGGGTGTGGCCATCCAGGTTGTAGTCTTTACCACACCCACTTCCACTGAATCACCAGTTATTCGGTAGGTTCAGGCTGGGGTCCTTCCAGGCGCCATTTCTGTTGGGGTTTGGGTCCCCATCTCAATTTGATACTTATTCCTTTTATCATCATGTAGACCACATTAAATATCCATGGTGAGGTTGGAGGACAAGGCTTAGGGTGATATTCTTCTTGAGGTTCATCTAAATGAGACTTTCTGGTATTTTTAGTGTTTGTGTAGAAATAGTTTTTGGTGCAGTTTTCCCATATGGAGATGTCAATTTCGGGTTTGTCGAACCATACTATGCTTTTTGCTATCTTTAGGAATGGTATTTTCCGGCCGACTTTGTTAAATTGGATCAAAATGTTCTCTGTATCTTTGTCGATCGGTTTTGAGTCTATGATGTCTTCCTCCATTACTACTGTTCTATGGGGTTCTACATGCTGCATGGTGTGAGGTGGTCAACCATCTGCGGACGTTCCAGGTTGTCAATGTGGTCGCATTTGACTCTCACTGGGACTTGGCCCTCTTTTCCTTTCACACGTCCTTTGTACAGTTCCACGCAGAGAGGCGATGGGTGTGGCAATTCTGGTCTCAACCCTCTCCACACCCACTTCCATTGATAGACCCCCAACATGCAGGTTCAAGCTGGGGGCCTTGCAGCCCACAAAAAGGTTAGTCAGATGTGTCCTCACCTCTTCGGCGCTGTTCCTCCGCCTCCCACAGTCTCTGTCTGAACATTTCCATGGATTTCCTTCCATATTGTACATAGTGTTCACCCCTTTCTTCCAACGCTGTTACCGTACTGACAAGTGGGTGTCCTCTGTACGATACAGTCGTCCTGTAAGCCATTCGTACTAGGTACTCTTCCCAATCGTTGATGGACGTGCAGACTCGATCACACAGCATTCGTAGGGGTAGCTCAGTGTTTTCAACCACTATTTTGTTTGGGTTAGTTTCCCGGTTATAGATGCTTATTTTCATAGCTCGGCTTGTTGTCCAAACCTCCAACTCCCCTATGGAGATCTCGCAGAAATGTGTTTGATGTGCCTCTCTGTAATTATGGCCCCATCTGATTTTGAATTGCATTCCGAGTACTTTTAAATAGACAACATTGAAGATCCATGGTGTCCCCATTGGGCTGGGGTTGTATGGCATTCTCCATGAGCCTTTTGTTACTGCGTAGTCAGGGATACACCTATGAGACCCTTTAGTTAGGCCTTTGCTCCTGTAGAACATTATACATAAGCAGTAGTAATTTTTAGTTCTGTTAAAATTTAGGATGTAATCTTTTCTGGGACGGTCTAACTTTACTAGTTCTTTCCGTACAATTAGAGCTGGTTGATACGGTCCACCCCTGGATCGTTGAATCAGCAAATTCCACACATAAGTGGGTGTCCCGTCCTCGGAGTCAGAGTCATCGTAAAGCGGGTCTCAACCTAGGACCAGCATGTTTTGATGATTTTTGCAGATTTTATATTATCTCTCTTTTTCCAGATATAATTTGGACACCTCACGATTTGATTTAATAATTCTCTACCTTTCTTTCTGCGATGATGAGATCCTTTGATGATTCTAGCGCCCCGTTGTTCAGTTTTTAGTTGTCCATTTCCTTGTTTGTATACTTCCATTTCCTTAGAAATGTCTTGCTGGCCCAAGCGCTCAGCACACTTTGCTTTTTCTCTGTTTTACTGGGTTGGGACTTCTCTGGGTCTTCTTTATCGTCTTCAATCATCTGTATCGTAGTTCCCACCGAGTACACTCCCTTGTATGGTGCCACGACCATCTGTACCGAGACTTTAATCTACTGGGTAGAGTCAGATCTTATGGGCGTGTCTACCCTTTGTGCAGCTGTTCCAGGAATCTGCAGCATCCTCGTTTGACAATTTACACAGTACTTCACCATAGTCCCCTCCCATTCACAGGTACAATCTTCTGGGCCTCTTTCATTCAATTCCCATTGTGTGTGGATCATTACTCATTACTACATTACTACATTATTAGTTACTCATGGTAAAACTGTGGTCCTACTTTTCCCACAAATAAAGGTATCCACATTACTGGCTTCAGTTGTACTCCCGTACATCTTTTCTTTTCACCTTAGCTCTGAGGGGCTTATTTTTTTTTTCCATCTTTTTGTTTCTTCGCCTCAGGTTTTGAGGGGCTCCCAGTTTCATATTGTTTTCTTCACCTCAGGTTTGAGGGGCTTATCTTTTCCTGGTCCTTCCCACCAAATGGGTAGGCCAGTAGGTTCCATGTTGACTTCACAGTTGTTTTACAGCTTGTTCCACTTAATCATTTCACATTCTGCTGACAGGTATCTTCTCTTGGCGTACTCCAAGGTCTTCAGAGCCCTACCTGCCCAAAGCTCTGAGGTTGTTGTCTTAAGATAACTCCCCCGCATATAGTGGCCATTCTACGATAGGGGAGCATGGTACTTGGTTCATTGGCCATAATCCGGTTTCTGGTTTTGAATTAGCTAGGAATTGGCCTCAGTTGCTCTATTTCTTGGATTCCCTTCTTTGTTAACACAACCGTGTTATTGTCTAATATTCTCTTCACTTTGTCTGTGGTGTTGTATTTTGGCTATACTGCAACTGTTGATGGGTGATCCTATGATCTGACCCACACCTTTTGTCCAACCGCAAATGAAGTGTTGGAGGCTGGTTGCTCCTCTTTGACCTTGAGGCCCCGCTACTTTCGAGCATGTTAAATTGATGTTGGTTAAGCTCCTCACCGGGGAAGGGTCTTCCAGCTCGACGCCTGTCATTCAAGGGTTGCCTTACTTCCACAGTTTTAGTGCTCCATTCTTTGGTATTAGCATATTTAGCTATCCAATTTTTGGCTAAACCTGTGGCTCTTTCTGCAACTTTGTTGGCTTGAGACGTGGAGGGCAGTGAGAAAACGCATCACCCCAAAAGTCTGACACTAGTGATCCACTTGTACGTTGTGACAGTGTGTCCCATCATCAGTTCTCAGTTCCTTCGGAAAGCCCAACCACCTACAGAATTGTTTCAGCATGATAACAACTCCGTTGCCATTGGTTTTTCTTACTGTTAACAAGTGCCACCCGTGACACCTGCCAGTTTATTCATCCTCTGTTCATCTGTTAATGTTAAATGTTAACAAGTGCCACCCGTGACACCTGTTAGTTTGTTCATCCACTCTGTACCCGCGTCGTCCTGAGGTTGTATTAACCACATACCACACAGTCCTGAAGTACCTTGCGAATTTGCTTCATTGGAATCCAGAGCTCCTGACTCTCCAACTCCTCTTGTGTCTAGGTTTGTACGCCTGCATGACCTAGCCCTTCATGCACGCCACGCACAACCTCTAACACGCACTCTCTTGTGGGACCCTCGGCCTGTCGGGGTTTGTTCCCACTTCTCGATCGACAAAACAATTTTTCTCTGTTGCACATAAGATCCACTTCTTCATTGCCCTGCCAGTAATTTCCTTCTTTAGTGTGGGATTTTTGGCACTCCACCTCCAACTTGTATATTCAGCTTGATTCCAGCTATTTTCTTCCACAAATCATGGTGAGTCACCACTTTTCCCTTAGCACTTTCAAATCTATTTTCTTCCCAAATGGATAAATCCTTTGTCAGGGCTTGTGCACAATGATTACTGTTGGTCACTACTCGTGATGTTTTTATTTTTCTGTGAGTTAGTTCAAGCAATCCTTCTAGTACTGCCATAACTTCTCCAGTTAAAGCACTTCCTAGCACTCTCTCCCCTCTATGGGGTGTACAGTTTTGGACCTAGGTTTCCGCAGTCGTTTTTTGAATCTAGCCATAGAGGCTGACTTAATGATTTGCTTCAACTTCTCTTTCCCAGCCGGGGAGAAGTCACTCTCATTCACTCTTTGTTCTGTTACTTCGGGGATATTTTCAGGTTTTTGTATGATCCTGTTTGCTAATTGAACCATATGGTGTCCTATTGTCTTTAGGTTTCTGCGGGTCATAGACACCTCTGCCCCAGAATCTATCAGGTAAGGTTTTCCATCCACGTTGGCATAGATCTACCATCCCAATAAGCGTTATCTAGGGTGACCCGCAACCTTTCGGCCATTATTCAGCTGGCCCCCTTATCCCTTCTCAGTCGGAATTCACGAAGGGCCTTTCTTTCATCAGGGGTCATTTTAGCATATTCTTTTGAGGGTACATTGTCGCCCCATCTTTGAGGTGTTGTGTTAGCTGCTAGGGCTTAAAATCCCCTTTGTACTTGGTTTTGTTGTTGGAGAGCCCTAGGGGTTACTTTTGGCTGTGTTGGGTTTTGTTTCATCCCGTTTTTTCTCTTTTCATCCCAACACTGTTGTTCTAGGTCATCAGACTTTACTGCTTGATCGATCCGGAGGACTAAGGTCTCACCGGGCATCCCAATGAAGGTCACTTCTCTCTTACTTCCCCTTACTACCACTCTCAGAGCCCCAACATCTCTTTCTCGAGGAACTGTTCGTCCGAGTCGATTCCAGACTGATGTAAGGTGTTGTCCTTGATCCATGCTTGCTTTTGCCTTTTGGATTTGAGAATCCTCCGTTGTGGTAGTAGATACCAGCTCAGGTTTTGTTTCAGTTGGATCGATCATTTTGGACTGGTCCACCAGTCCTACTGGTGCCACACCCGTGGCCATTTTCTGTTTTTGTCGTTTCGAGTCGGTATGTTTTCAAAGCCTCCAGACTTTATGTCCCGGTACCTGGGATGAAAACAGACCTGCTGCTAACTTACTCTAAACTATTGTCAGTAGTTCTCAGTAAGCCCTATTTACCCCACCACTGCCCAGTGGTGTTAGGGGTACTCAGCTGGTAGGTAGTCCAGCCGCGTTACAACTCTTCTACCCTAGGAGAGTTGTGGTTTGGCGCTTGTCAGTCCACTGACGCACGCTTTTGTCTCTAGAGTTCTTTATTCTTAAAAAAATGCCCAAGGTCACATCGAGCCCACCCAAGCACGTTTAAATATGCCCATCCATTGGGCGCCACAACTCCTCTACCCTAGGAGAGTTGTGGTTTGGTGCTTGGTCATTCCACTGACGCACGCCTTGGTATCTTGAGTTCTTGAGTTCTTTTTTCTTTAAAAATGCCCCTCCAAGGACACGTTGGGCGCCATGTCGTTCTACGCGAGTGAGGTAGCCGCAGGACTTTGCAACAAGTCTTCCCTCCAGCCTACTCCATTAAAGGTTCCTTAATGTCCTTACACTCGAGTATTACCCAATATGTCTCCAGATCAGTTAGGATTAAGGCTGAGATGAGGTAATTCACCCAGACTGTTCATTGTCTAAGCATCTATACGTCACACCCTCGTTTCACTCCGTAGACATTCTGACTTAGCAGAATGGAGTCAGAACGTACCTCACGGAGAAACGTATATTAATGACAGCCTACCTCTGTAGTTTGCAATTGTTTCTGGTCTGGTTAGCTTTAGGACCTAGGAAAATAAGGTCCCAGGGGGTTGTTTACTCTAAAAAGCTAATACAACCACTCAAAGCCTCCATTAATTTAGTTGTTATCTTGAACCAAGTTTTCCATCATTTAATATCAAGATGAGTCAAATAAAAAAATCCAGATTTGTACGTTTTGTGTTATTTTAATGATAGTTACAAGGGATAACAGTATAAGCAATTCTTACTACAGAAAATATTTCATCAGGTTACATGATTGGCATTTCAGAGAGTTAAATGTTTCAACAACTCACCAAAGGTGTCTTCCACATGCTAGGCTTTAAGGTGTTTTCAGCTCAATTGAATTGAGTTGCAATCCAATTAATAATTTGTATAATCTCCAAAAATGTTGGTTTACTCCACATTAAGTGTTCTACTTCTATCAGGAAACTTGTTTTATGATCCTCTAGGAAACTTGTTTTTTGATCCTCCAGGAAAACTTGTTTTATAATCCTACCAGGGAAATCTTGTGTTTTTAGTTCCACCAGGAATAATCTTGTGTTTTTAATTCCACCAGGAATAATCTTGTGTTTTTAATCCCGCCAGGAAAATCTTGTGTTTTTAATTCCACTAGGAATAATCTTGTGTTTTTAATCCCGCCAGGAAAATCTTGTGTTTTTAATTCCACCAGGAATAATCTTGTTATTCTTCTACAGAAAAACCTCCAGGTGATTCTGTTGCACTCCAGTCAGAAAAGTCTGAACTTCCAGCAGACTGAATAAGTCTTCATTGTAATTCCACATAAAAAACTCCACGTAATTCTGTTGTGTTAAAAATCCCAGTTTTAGTCCATCAAAACTGCTGCATTCCATAAAAAATCTGGTAATCCCTTTAGGCAAATCAATTATTCCACAAAAGTGTTACATCCATTCAAAAATGTTGTAATCCATTCATTTGTTCTGCGATACTGATGAACAAGGCTTTCGAAGCAGGCCGGAGGCTAAAATTAGAACACCATGTTCTCCTAGCCTTCTATCCAAGGCCAGTCAGCTTCCAGCTGGTAGGTCCCCACTCCGGGGTCGGTCTCAGATGACCCAAAACAGTAACTTAATTAATAGTTGAATTCAATCAAAGAGAATTTGTTTGTATCACAAATTTGTTAAATCCATTCAGAAAAATGTTAATCCAGAAATAGACAATTTTAATCCATTAGAAAATGTGGTAATTCCTGGAAAAATTAGTTAAAAATCCATCATAGCTCAGTCGAGCCGACGAGAGGCCTTTAACAGCAGGATGGAGGAGGTACAAGGTGGACCCACTTTGCTGATTTCAAGGACTCGCTGTATCCTTATCTTCCAGATTTGCAAAACAACCAGCCCTCAGAGCAAGCATTGATCCGAGTCTTCTTTTCACAGTATAATTCCTTCTTCCACAAAAAAGCAGCTTTCAATCCATCATTGGTTCTGCGGTGCTGATGAAGAAGCCCTTCAAAGCAGGTAGAAGATAAGAAAGTACACCGTGTTCCACTAACATAAACAGCCTCGCGGCGGACCGTCGGCGCTCAGAGCTTCTCCTAAAATTACTTAAATTTTTCACCAAACAAAGCTATCCTTGTAACTGACTTTTCTTCCTGTAGAAGGAGGCTTTTTGCTGTTGAATAATTTTAATTTTAATATAAATTTAGATGAACAAATTCTGTAAAGTATCCCTTACCTCTCTATGGAAAATAAGCCTTGTGACTTAGTCCAATGTGGAAAAGGGAAATAATCCTTCGCTCCTAGCAAGAAGGGAAGTTTTTATTCCAAGTCCTGGGACTTCTCTCATCTTGAAGAAAAATGAAATAATAGCTAATTCGAGCTACATAAGAGTACTCCTTTTGTCCAGGAGAAAAACTCTTCGAATTAAATCCATTACTTCTTTTGTCCCAGGTCTTTCCAGAAATGTCCAAAAATATCCAAAGGTCTTTTCATGACTTCAGAAACTCAGCAACTCAGCAAATTTCTCTTGTTCACCAGCCTTATTTATAGTCATAAAAGGGGGATTTTAGCCTCCACTACAGAGGCTATGTCACTTTCTTACTTTTTCATTGGTTACTGGTGAGGTAACATTTACACCTCCTCTTAGCCCTCACTGAACAATGACATAATGTCTCTGAGCTCTCAGCCCTCCCTCAGCTCAGGATTACTCTGTGACCTTTTACCCAGTTCTGTCAACTTTTACCTTTATTTGTGGAAGAACACCTTTTAGCGTGCTGTAAATCTTACAAAACATACTAGAACATACACTTTAATCATACTATTCAGTCATATATCTCCAGTTAATCATAGGATACACATTTCACATATTCAATCACTTATCACACATTGTTTCATATAAGAACACCTTTTATATAATTATATGTGTTCGATTTAGAAGTGAACTGTCCATTAAGAGCCTCAAAACTCTTTTCTGCAGCTCTTCCTCTGTGAGTGCAAAAGTGTGCACCTCCCTACCTCACCTGACCCACTTCTGCTCAAAGAGTGACCCGCCCGAGCGCATGACAGCATGTGTGTGCATGTTTATGCCTTGATAAGAAGCCTCATCTGTGTGCAATAACGCTTTGCTTCTGAATGTTTTAGTGTGGATCCTGTAATAATTCTTAGTCTTATTACTTGTTACTTTTTTAAACAGGCCTTGAAGCAAGAAGCAAAAACTCCCTTTTACAGTGACTCTTTTTCTGCAGCTGTGTGAAAAAGTATTCATTTCTGGTTCTGATAAGAGGCCTCTGCTCAGTCTGTAACAACGCTTAGCCGTTTGGAATATGTGTGTGAGTGTGTGTGTGGTTGTGCGTAGGTGCGAGCGTGGGCGCGTGAGTATGTGTGTGTGTGTGTGCCAATGTCCTTATCTAGGGAGAGGCTGTGTGTATGCTCATGGGTGCGTGAGTCTGTGTGTGTGTTCGCGTGTGTATACGCGTGTGTGTGTACGCGTGAGTAATCATGCATGCATCATGATTCAAAAACATGTATTTAAAAGCCAAAGTATCTTAAAAAAGATCTAAAAATAGGATTATCATATGTGTCTGATTCATTATTTGTATGACATTAACAGCTCTGTAAGAAATTAATAGTTTTATTTCTTTTTAACACTTTAAAAACTCATCAGCTTCTGCAGCTTGTTCCCTCTTGCCAAGCTTGTCTGTAACAAGCATTCTTATCTGCTTGGAATGCATGCATGTCTCTTGCTCCAGCAAGGAGGCTATGAGAGGCCTGCTCCATGCTCTGTCTCTGTCATCAAAACCAAAACTAAGTTTAAAGGTTTCTCTCTAACCAAACTCTCAGCTGTTTCTTATCTTCTCTGACCTAATTCTGTTCAGGCACTCTCCCTTGGGCCTGAGTGAACATGCATGTATGACCTTTGGCAAGGTCTTTCCAGGCCTCTGTTTGTAACAGAGGACAGAGCCTGTTCTATTAAAATAACCACAGATTATCACAACAGGTTTAAAGGGATTGTGACATGATTTTGTAAATTTGAATATTTGTCAGAACATATATATCTTATATCATTGAGCTCTGGTCGTTTTTGCATAATAAATTATAAATATATTAAAATTTCATTCCAAGTTATGATAGTCATTTCTCTGGGACACGCCCCTAAAATTCCGTGCATTCCGCAAAACCGTCATTTGACGTACACGTGGGGAGCCGCTGCTCAACGCGCATGTAATTAATAATGGCGGAGCATGTCGACTCAGACGAGTGCAGCATTTCTAGTATTGATCTAAGCAATTTGTCTTCAGTTTTGGAAGGTCAATATAAGTAGTAGAAGTTTTAATCTTGCTCAAATCATTTTATTGTATACTCTATTAATGGAAAACTTATTAACTTTTACGATTCAGCTTTAAAAAAAACGTGCAGGGAGCCTCGTGGCTTTGAGCACGTCCGATTGCGTTTGAGATCTATCATTTTAAGACAGTAAATCATCCAAAACCCTCATTAAATGACTCTCCTCTATTAAAAACAAACAACAGATCGTACCTGATTGCGCCGACATAATTTAAAAATACCTAAATAGCACCCCGTGTTGACTCGGTAGCTATGCTAATGTCTGTTAGCAAGCAGATGTCGGCTGATAGACCTCACGTCTGACATATATCATTTTTAAACAGTAAATCATCCAAAACCCTCATTAAATGACTCTCCTCTATTAAAAACAAACAACAGATCGTACCTGATTGCGCCGACATAATTTAAAAATACCTAAATAGCACCCCGTGTTGACTCGGTAGCTATGCTAATGTCTGTTAGCAAGCAGATGTCGGCTGATAGACCTCACGTCTGACATATATCATTTTTAAACAGTAAATCATCCAAAACCCTCATTAAATGACTCTCCTCTATTAAAAACAAACAACAGATCGTACCTGATTGCGCCGACATAATTTAAAAATACCTAAATAGCACCCCGTGTTGACTCGGTAGCTATGCTAATGTCTGTTAGCAAGCAGATGTCGGCTGATAGACCTCACGTCTGACATATATCATTTTTAAACAGTAAATCATCCAAAACCCTCATTAAATGACTCTCCTCTATTAAAAACAAACAACAGATCGTACCTGATTGCGCCGACATAATTTAAAAATACCTAAATAGCACCCCGTGTTGACTCGGTAGCTATGCTAATGTCTGTTAGCAAGCAGATGTCGGCTGATAGACCTCACGTCTGACATATATCATTTTTAAACAGTAAATCATCCAAAACCCTCATTAAATGACTCTCCTCTATTAAAAACAAACAACAGATCGTACCTGATTGCGCCGACATAATTTAAAAATACCTAAATAGCACCCCGTGTTGACTCGGTAGCTATGCTAATGTCTGTTAGCAAGCAGATGTCGGCTGATAGACCTCACGTCTGACATATATCATTTTTAAACAGTAAATCATCCAAAACCCTCATTAAATGACTCTCCTCTATTAAAAACAAACAACAGATCGTACCTGATTGCGCCGACATAATTTAAAAATACCTAAATAGCACCCCGTGTTGACTCGGTAGCTATGCTAATGTCTGTTAGCAAGCAGATGTCGGCTGATAGACCTCACGTCTGACATATATCATTTTTAAACAGTAAATCATCCAAAACTCTCATTAATAGACTCTCCCCAAATAAAAACAAACAACAGCTCGTACCTGATAGGCAGTAAGATGGTCGCTGCAGACATAGGACTCTCAGTAGGAACCCATCGGTCACAAGATCTCTGTACTTCCATTCTAGGCAAAGTTTCTCATCTTTTGGGAATTTGTGAAGGCTCACTTGTTCACTGCTGATATTAGAACACCCAAATGCGCGACAACGTGACAGCATTTTTCAAGTTACACCAAAAAAAAAAGAGTCGATCTTTCACCAAACAAAGGGGCAAGCCAGGCTCCGCCTTATGCCCAGTGCCCACGTGTACGTCACATGAAGATTTGCATAAATTCACGGGGCGTGTCCCAGATAATTCATGGTAAAAAATTACCATAAATTGGAATGAAATTTTAATATATTTATAATTTATTATGCAAAAACGACCAGAGCTCAATGATATAAGATATATATGTTCTGACAAATATTCAAATTTACAAAATCATGTCACAATCCCTTTAACTAGAGTTACATAAAGACGAGTTATCAAAATGCAAACAAAAGTTACAAAACGTACCATGTTTTTTCTGCTAGTAAATCAAAAATGCCATGATTAGAACCAAGGTTTAAAAACCATATATAAAAATGTGTTTCTGTACACCTTATACTCAAGGCCTGTGAGTGATCATATATGTGTTATTACTCTGGCTTAGTGTGTGTGTGACCTGCATCAGTCTGTTTTTCAACTAATAAAGTCTGTGTACTTTGACAACTAATAGTGGCCAAAATGTGATTGGTTAAATGCTTAAATATGAAAATACATGTCTGGAAGCAGCGCATCAAGGGAGGTAGCAAAGAAAGGAAGCTGACAGACCATTTGGAATTATTAAATATGTATTCATGGACAAAATATAATAAATTAATTAATTATTTTATTTTTTAATTTTAATTTTAAATCATTTTAGGACAGCAGAGAAGGCATTGCAGGCCTTGATGGCACACCACTGATATATATATATATATCCATCCATCCATCCATCCATCCATCTTCTTCCGCTTATCCAGGGTCGGGTCGCGGGGGTAGCAGCCTAAGTAGGGAGGCCCAGACTTCCCTCTCCCCAGCCACTTGGAGCAGTTCCTCCGGGGGAATCCCAAGGCGTTCCCAGGCCAGCCGAGAAACATAGTCCCTCCAGCGCGTCCTGGGTCTTCCTCTGGGTCTCCTCCCGGTGGGACGTGCCCGGAACACCTCACCAGGGAGGCGTCCAGGAGGCATCCTAACCAGATGCCCGAGCCACCTCAACTGGCTCCTCTCGATGTGGAGAAGCAGCGGCTCTACTCCGAGTCCCTCCCGGATGACTGAGCTTCTCACCCTATCTCTAAGGGAGAGTCCAGCCACCCTGCGGAGAAAACTCATTTCAGCCGCTTGTATCCGAGATCTTGTTCTTTCGGTCATAACCCAAAGCTCATGACCATAGATGAGGGTGGGAACGTAGATCGATCGGTAAATTGAGAGCTTTGCCTTTTGACTCAGCTCTCTCTTCACCACGACAGACCGGTACAGCGCCCGCTTCACTGCGGACGCTGCACCTATCCGCCTATCGATCTCACGCTCCAGTTTTCCCTCATTCGTGAACAAGATCCCGAGATACTTAAACTCCTCCACTTGGGGCAGGACCTCCTCCCCGACCCGGAGAGGGCATGCTACCCTTTTCCGGCTCAAGACCATGGCCTCGGATTTGGAGGAACTGATCCTCATCCCGGCCGCATCACACTCGGCTGCAAACCGCTCCAGTGAAAGTTGTAAATCACGAACTGATGAAGCCAGTAGGACCACATCATCTGCAAAAAACAGAGAAGCGATTCTAAGGTCACCAAAACGGATCCTCTCAACACCTTGGCTGCGCCTAGAAATTCTGTCCATAAAAGTTATGAACAGAATCGGTGACAAAGGGCAACCTTGGCGGAGTCCAACTCTCACCGGAAACGAGCCTGACTTACTGCCGGCAATGCGGACCAAGCTCTGACACCGGTCGTACAGGGACCTAACAGCCCTTATCAAAGGGCCTGGTACCCCATACTCCCGGAGTACCCCCCACAGAACCCCCCGAGGGACGCGGTCGAATGCCTTCTCCAAGTCCACAAAGCACATGTAAACTGGTTGGGCAAACTCCCACGCACCCTCCAGGACCCTGCTGAGGGTGTAGAGCTGGTCCAGTGTTCCACGACCAGGACGAAAACCACACTGCTCCTCCTGAATCCGAGGTTCGACTATCCGACGGACCCTCCTCTCCAGAACCCCTGAATAGACCTTACCAGGGAGGCTTAAGAGTGTGATCCCCCTATAGTTGGAACACACCCTACGGTCCCCCTTTTTAAATAGGGGAACCACCACCCCAGTCTGCCAATCCAAGGGAACTGCCCCCGATGTCCACGCGATATTGCAGAGTCGCGTAAGCCAACACAACCCTACAACATCCAGAGCCCTAAGGAACTCCGGGCGAATCTCATCCACCCCCGGAGCCTTGCCACCGCAGAGCTTTTTAACCACCTCGGCGACCTCAGCACCAGAGATCGGAGAACCCGACCCAAAGTCCCCAGGCTCTGCTTCCTCAGTGGAAGACGTGCCAGTAGGATTGAGGAGGTCTTCGAAGTATTCCGCCCACCGACTCACAACATCCCGAGTTGAGGTCAGCAGCACGCCACCTCCACCATAAATGGTGTTGGTCTCGTACCTCTTTCCCCCCCTGAGACGCCGGATGGTGGACCAGAATCGCCTCGAAGCCGTACGGAAGTCATTCTCCATGGCCTCTCCGAACTCCTCCCACGCCCGAGTTTTTGCCTCAGCAACCACCCGAGCCGCATGCCGCTTGGACTGCCGGTACCTATCAGCTGCTTCCGGGGTCCCACAAGCCAAAAAGGCCCAATAGGACTCCTTCTTCAGCCTGACAGCATCCCTCACTGCCGGTGTCCACCACCGGGTTCGAGGGTTGCCACCACGACAGGCACCAACAACCTTGCGGCCACAGCTCCGATAAGCTGCCTCGACAATAGAGGCGCGGAACACGGCCCACTCGGACTCCATGTCCCCCGCCTCCCTTGGAACGTGTTCAAAGCTCTCCCGGAGGTGGGAGTTAAAGCTCCGTCTTACGGGAGACTCTGCCAGACGTTCCCAGCAGACCCTCACAATACGTTTGGGTCTGCCAGGTCTGACCGGCATCCTCCCCCACCATCGGAGCCAACTCACCACCAGGTAGTGGTCAGTTGACAGCTCCGCCCCTCTCCTCACCCGAGTGTCCAAGACATGCGGCCGCAGATCAGATGAGACGACAACAAAGTCGATCATCGAACTGCGACCTAGGGTGTCCTGGTGCCAAGAGCACATATGGACACCCTTATGCTTAAACATGGTGTT
>JBBPBX010053423.1:4663-20125 GCA_038048925.1 Garcialebias charrua | reverse complement strand
GTATCAAATCCTTCTTGTCCAGTCACAATGTTTTATTTCTTGCCAAAGGAATTACAATTTATTTAACGTGTTTCACCAACTGGAATCATAGAATCATTTGCCTGTCCAATTAATAATAATGTACCTACTCTTTATTTCTGTAGAAGAGGTGTTGTCACATTAAAATATTATCTCTTCAAACAAGTGCGTTGTGCATTATATCCTGAAATTTTCACAATTATCTCCTCAAACCCAAATACCGAGAAAGTATGAGGCAAAAACTTTTATTTTGTGGCTCGAAATACCTCATTGTACTGTGAATTGTTTTCAAATAGCTCAGGGTCCATTTTTTAGACACATTTTCTAATTTATACACTTACATTTATATACTATTTCTAATGTAACTTTACACATTAAGGCATTATTTTGTAAAATTTACTCAGACACAAAGATGAATGCTTAGTAAGTCTAGATAAGATCAGAGGAGCAATAAGAAAGTCTCATACACTGCAGGAACAAGTTTAACAGAAAAACTTTACATCTCTGTTTTTTTTTTTTTATCATGATCTAAAACAAGTCATGACGGCTTTATTTTTAATGTGAAGCTCCAGCACCACAGTGACACTAACACATGATCGATATAAAAGCTAACTTTTCATAAATATACACTCCACCCTTGTCATCAAACTGATCCCAGAAATGTAATACCTTCTGTAATATGAAACTCACATGTGTCGCACTCAAAGACATTTTAACCAGAACTCATTTCGCCTCACTGGATCAGAGCAAGGCTCACCTTCACAGCTCCAGTGATCAATATAAGAATAAAGGCCTTACAGATGCTACCACATTTTCACAGTCAATACAACGGTAAATTGCAATTATGGACGTGTTATGAACAATTTCATGGGTGAGCTCTCCTTGCCTCTTGGCAATACAACGGTAAATTGCAATTATGGACGTGTTATGAACAATTTCATGGGTGAGCTCTCCTTGCCTCTTGGCAATATGGTTTCCATGACAGATCTGGCACTGGCAGTCTTGCGACACATCTGCCTTATTGCCTGTGTTTGGCTCAGTGGCTCACTCTGACATATTTGAATGTTCCATTCAGCCAGCTACAAAAAGTTGGTCAGAGCAGAAAACAGATTTGTTAAGAGGTTTGTGTATTGCCCACAGCTGTACAAGTGTGTGCATGCATGTATAAATGAGTCGACCATCTGTATCTGTGAGTGTGCGGTAAAGTACATGCAGAAAATACAAGGTACTGTATATATATATATATATATATATATATATATATTAGTGCATTAACAGAGTAACCGAGTTTTCGACAGCTCGAGTGCTTTGACTTCTATCGAGGCTTTTTTGTCCAACTCGGGTACCCGTAGTGACGTCACATTTCACATTTCACAGCGCGCGGGGCAGCTTTTAGCTTTTAGTAGACGCTACAAAATGGATTCCTGTGTGCGCACGGATGTTAATGGAGCAGGCCGTCTTGTCAAAAAGGTAAAACAGTTTATAATTTTATAAAATGCGCTACTTCGTGTTGACTTTCTTTGTAGTAGATTGTGACAGCAGAGGGCAGTGTTGCAATGCAGGTCCCATATACAGTATAACACGGCCAAAACGGCTTCCTCTCTCTCGTTTCACAAACAAAAAAAACAAATATTCATCTCTCTAGAGCTACCAAAAATCTATAAACACAATCTCTAAAAGTAAACCTAAATTGCACAGCTGCAGGCGGTGGTACGGTGTGGCTGTAGCCCCATTTGTTTTTAAGTTTCGGTTTTCATCGCCTTACTTTCACTTTTAATATTATTAATATAACTAATAGTTTTGTTTTTCCTGTGACTTATGTGCAGTATGATAAATGATAGGAGCATAATAAATGCTCCCAATGCTTTGTTGGTCTTTTTTTTCTTTTTGTAAAGACGTTTTTAGGCATTTATATTTATTTATTTATTTTGCATCGTAAGACACTGTGACGTCATCGGCTACTCGAGCGTCGTTCGAGTTTTTTTATGTTAATGTCGAGGTTAAAAATTATGTACTCGTTCAACCCCTAATATATATATATATATATATATATATATATATATATATATATATATATATATATATATATATATATATATATACATATATATACAGTATGGTTGTTTTACTCTGAACGATTGAACTCGAACTCTGGTTGGTGCCTGTTGGGTTGATTCTGAATTGATGTGACACACAAAGTTGTATTTTTCTTGATGACTTGGTCAAGCTAAGATAATATCTAAATGTTGCAATAAGGGCACTTGTTTTAGACTCAAAGTACAAAAGACAGGACAGTGTAACAGTTGCGTAATAAACAAAGTGAGACTAAAATAAATCAGTCAAACCTGCAGACAATGAGTTAATAATCGGGGGGGTAGTAGCTGAGCTTAACTGTACTATACACTTTGAGTGCAACATCTTGTATAGTATTTTTTGCTTAAAACTTTGGCAATAACAGTTGGCATCAACCTAGTCAGAGTCAGAGATTCTTTGTTGTTGTTAGCACCACATGTACATGTGGTCGAACGAAATTATGTACTTAGGGTCCCAGTTACATCCAACAGTAAAATGTAAAAGAAAAGAAAAACAGTAATAACATCTAAAATATGAACTAAGAAAAACATTGACTAAAATACACTAAGCAATAATAGCGTAAACACAAATATGCCAAACAGCAGCATGAACATGAGTCTGTGTGAGCAGATGAGCACGAATGAACACAGATCAGCAGCAACATGAAACAGATCAGCAGCAACATGAAACAGATCAGCAGCAACATGAAACAGATCAGCAGCAACATGAAACAGATCAGCAGCAACATGAAACAGATCAGCAGCAACATGAAACAGATCAGCAGCAACATGAAACAGATCAGCAGCAACATGAAACAGATCAGCAGCAACATGAAACAGATCAGCAGCAACATGAAACAGATCAGCAGCAACATGAAACAGATCAGCAGCAACATGAAACAGATCAGCAGCAACATGAAACAGATCAGCAGCAACATGAAACAGATCAGCAGCAACATGAAACAGATCAGCAGCAACATGAAACAGATCAGCAGCAACATGAAACAGATCAGCAGCAACATGAAACAGATCAGCAGCAACATGAAACAGATCAGCAGCAACATGAAACAGATCAGCAGCAACATGAAACAGATCAGCAGCAACATGAAACAGATCAGCAGCAACATGAAACAGATCAGCAGCAACATGAAACAGATCAGCAGCAACATGAAACAGATCAGCAGCAACATGAAACAGATCAGCAGCAACATGAAACAGATCAGCAGCAACATGAAACAGATCAGCAGCAACATGAAACAGATCAGCAGCAACATGAAACAGATCAGCAGCAACATGAAACAGATCAGCAGCAACATGAAACAGATCAGCAGCAACATGAAACAGATCAGCAGCAACATGAAACAGATCAGCAGCAACATGAAACAGATCAGCAGCAACATGAAACAGATCAGCAGCAACATGAAACAGATCAGCAGCAACATGAAACAGATCAGCAGCAACATGAAACAGATCAGCAGCAACATGAAACAGATCAGCAGCAACATGAAACAGATCAGCAGCAACATGAAACAGATCAGCAGCAACATGAAACAGATCAGCAGCAACATGAAACAGATCAGCAGCAACATGAAACAGATCAGCAGCAACATGAAACAGATCAGCAGCAACATGAAACAGATCAGCAGCAACATGAAACAGATCAGCAGCAACATGAAACAGATCAGCAGCAACATGAAACAGATCAGCAGCAACATGAAACAGATCAGCAGCAACATGAAACAGATCAGCAGCAACATGAAACAGATCAGCAGCAACATGAAACAGATCAGCAGCAACATGAAACAGATCAGCAGCAACATGAAACAGATCAGCAGCAACATGAAACAGATCAGCAGCAACATGAAACAGATCAGCAGCAACATGAAACAGATCAGCAGCAACATGAAACAGATCAGCAGCAACATGAAACAGATCAGCAGCAACATGAAACAGATCAGCAGCAACATGAAACAGATCAGCAGCAACATGAAACAGATCAGCAGCAACATGAAACAGATCAGCAGCAACATGAAACAGATCAGCAGCAACATGAAACAGATCAGCAGCAACATGAAACAGATCAGCAGCAACATGAAACAGATCAGCAGCAACATGAAACAGATCAGCAGCAACATGAAACAGATCAGCAGCAACATGAAACAGATCAGCAGCAACATGAAACAGATCAGCAGCAACATGATGTGATCAGCAGCAACATTTGTTCACAGTGATTATTCTGGTTAGATATTCATGAGTCTAACAGCCTCAGGGTAGAAGCTGTTCCTCAGTCTAGTGGTTCTACACTTAATGCTCCTTAACCTCCTTCCTGGGGGAGTGGGGCAAAAGTGTGTGTGCTGGGTGAGTGGGGTCCTTCATGATGCAGGTGGCCCTCTTCCTGCATCTGGAGGTGTAGATGTCTGTGATGGTGGGGAGACTGACTCCAACATCTTCTGTGCAGCCTTCACCACTCTCTGTAGAGCTTTTCTTTCTGCAGCTGTGCAGCCTCCATGCCACACGTTGATGCTGGAGCACAGGATGCTCTCCACTGCACACCTGTAGAAGGAGGTGAGGACTGAGCTTCTCAGACCAGCTCGTCTCAGCCGTCTGAGGAAGTAGAGTCTCTGATGACCTTTCTTGATCAGGCTGGTGGTGTTGTTGCTCCAGCTGAGGCTGTCGTTCAGGTGCACACCCAAGTACTTGTAGCTGGAGACCACTTCCACCGCAGATTTTCATATGTTCAGGGGGGTCGGGGTTGGGAGTGGGGGTTAGGTGTGTGTATCCCTTCTGAAGTCCACGACCATCTCCTTTGTCTTCTTCACATTGATGTGAATCGTGTTCTTCCAGCTCTCCAGGTGTTCCACCTCCTGAAGTAGCTATGTCATCAACATGTTTCCCTCCTTGTCTTAGTAGTATCTTTCACAAATTAACAAAAAATTGACACATACACACAAAAAAAGCTAAAATTTGCATTTTCTGTTGTGGATATAAAGAAAAAAATAAGTATGTTAGTTTTGGTCAAAGCTTCAAAGGATCACAGATGAGAGACTAAAGAACAACATGGCAGCTGTGGCTGAGAGGTTAGGAGCAGTTGTCCTCCAATGCAAGAGTTGAGGGGTTCGATTCCACCAGCAGTCACATGCTGAAGTGTCCCTGGGCAAGACACTGAACCCCTCATTGCCTCCGGTGTGTGTCCCATCAATGTGATAAAGCAGATATACTGTACTAACGTGTTGTTTTGGTCATGGTCGGTCATGTAACATTTTCCAAGCAGCTTAGCAATAAGAACTTAGAAAAGTCTTGTTTCACAGTCATATGCAAATGATGTTTGTAAATAATGTTTGCCCCAGATATTAAAAATAGCATCCTCAACAAGCAGAACTTGATAAAGCCAGTTTTAAGCATCAGAGCTGGAAGCATGAGTAAACTGAAGACAGGGATGAAAAAAGGCGCTGACTTGTTCTTTAGTCATACTGTGTGTAGGTTCAGAGTAGTAGCTCGCCTCCAATCGGTGTAACACACACACACGCACACACACTGTCCTAGCCTTGCTCTCTCTTGTTTGGGACGAATGTAATTGATCCGGGCAAGCAGCCGCCGCAGCTGATGTGTTGTCTCCTCGTTTCAAACAGCCTCCTTTCCAAAAGGCAGCCTCCGCTTATTTTCCTCACATAAACTTGAGCACACGCGCGGAATCTAAAGCCAATCGTGGGGTTGCTTCTGTCCGCAGTGTTGTGGAGGCAGCTCGGTTGGAGGAGGGAATGGATGCGAGCGGCGGAGCAGAGGCGCACCGCAGCATCTTCTCCCAGACGCAGCTCGCTCCTCTCTGATGCAGCTCCGGATCTGGACTCTGGACCAAAAGAAAACACAACCTCAGGAGGACGCGCTCACGACTGTTTTTTATTTTTATTTTGATCAAACCTGAATCAGTGTCTGCTTGTTATTCTGCACATGCTGTTTCAGATGGAGAGCCGGGGAAGCCTCACTGAGAGACCATCCACCAGCGTATAGTTCTCTTGTCACCAGGGAGGCTTGTGATAGTTTTCTCTTAGCTTCAGTTGTATTTTCATCTCTTGGCGTAAAAAAAAAAGTGCTGAACCAAACATCAGCTCGGTTGTTTTATGGAAGTAGAGGACAGCGCTGGCATCCATCCACGCGCGCTCCACACACCGTTTTCTAATTATGATGGAACTATGAACCGAGCCGAGGCGGCACATAACTCACGCTTCCTGCAGCTGCACGGCGCGTTCTCCCGTAAGAAGGACTGAGTGTTTGGAGATGAAGATGTTCTGATCCCCCTGCTCTTTGTTGCCGGCTGTCAGTGACGCATCTCACACAAACTGCACGAGAAATCCATGCGTGGAAAAGGGCGTGAACTTACCTCCTCATAACTAAACCATCCGCTTGACTATAAAGGTGATTTACGGCTTTTGCAACCTTCTAGAACCCATCCCGCGAGAAATAATGGATCTGAAGGCGGACTCGGAGGACGTGGACTACAAGAGACCCGCTCCCATTGAAGTTTTTGCCACCAGGTCCACGCTTCATGGCATCTCGCACATGTTCACCTATGAGCGGAAGTACATCAAGCGCAGCTTGTGGATTGTGTTCTTCATGGCCTCGGTGGGCGTGCTGGTGATGGTGTGCGTGGACCGCGTGCAGTTCTACTTCGCGTACCCCCACGTCACCAAGCTGGATGAGGTGGCGGCAGCGATGATCGTGTTCCCCGCGGTCACCATCTGCAATCTGAACTCCTTCCGCTTCAGCAGGGTGACTCGAAACGACCTGTACCACGCCGGGGAGCTGCTTGCCTTGCTCAATGGCAGGTATGTCCACCTGGTTTACAGCAAAGTGCTGTCTGTCACTCAAAAACCCATACTCGTGGTTCAAACAAATCAATACACATACTCTCAAAGTGTTGCACCTTGGGAGCTCACCTGTTAGAATTTGTTGGACAAACTGTGATTGTGTTTCTGCTTTGTGCACAACAACATGCACATGTGCCACTAAGACCCTCAGGGGCCCCTGGGAATAAACTCACCACCCCAACCATTTCCATCACTTTCCATGCCAAGCCATTAACATGGAGTGAGCCTGCACCTGTGACAGGGATGGTTCATTTTGATCTGGGTTTTCTACTTTTTTCTTATCAATGCAACACATGTGATCAGTCAACTTCAGTTGCAGGCCTTTTAGTTTACCCATCTTGGCCATAAGCCAAGACAGTCTGTTTGATCATAAGTCAATAACATTTAAGAGCTTTTTTTATTTATTGGACTGTGACTTGCAGCAAAAAAAAAAATTGGCAAAGTTTTTTTTCCATCTGCTATGAAGAGTTCCTTTGCATCAAAGGCCTCTGGCCCTGTGCTAGGTTCCCTTTATGATAGAACCAAATCAGTACACGTGACCTACTGTTTGAGTTACAAGTACATGTATGTTCACACCACAAGTAAAAGGAGCACAAGACTGATTGTTTTGCCCTTATGCGACTAATATTTGATTTATTTTTTAACAACAATCTGAACGTCAAAAATATGATTTTTATCAAATCAGACCCTATTGTCACGTTCATGTGACATGTCTTGTTTGTTTTTTCAAAGCGCTCATTTCATCTGACTTTTCTTACATCAATAAAGTACAAAGTAGGTGCCCTAGTTGAACCTAATATAATTGATACCAACGTCAACCAGTATGAAGCTTGAAACTCCATACTCCAGTTTTGAACTGATAAAACTCCTTGGATAAAATACAAAAAAAATAAAAAACTCCAGTTACCAAATACAAGTCCAGCTGCTTTGCTTTTTCCATCTTTGCCATGTCCTGGATGACTGAGAATCGACACCAACATAACAATGTTTGTGTCAGATCATATTGATACCTATAATTTAAGTTTGTTGCTCCAGTTCCACAAGTGTTAGTCAGTGCTGGAGTAGATGGGAAGCAGCAAAGTCCAATATAAACATTGAATAATGCCAGCATGGCAGACACTTATTTTGTTGGTTCTGACTGCACAACAAATTCAGAACAGATATACAAATGCGGACAAGCATAGCATCCATTTTTACTTCCGTAAACACAATGTGCCGCGTGTGATTTTATGTTTTGTGTGCATGCAGGTTGCTTTAATCCCTTTCACACTGGAACCTGATGGTTGTCGCATTTAAGTCACGATTGTGAGCGACCATGCAAAATTCAGTTCCCAGCAAAAAATCTGACTTGAGACCTTCAATGTGAACTCAGCCTTTAAAATGCAACACCGTGTTACATGCTGATGAAGATTCTCTGTCATCCAGGACATGATCAAATCAAAAAAAGCGTTCAATACAAAAACAACTTTATTTGTAACAGAAGACGTTTCGCTCTTCATCCGATCCATCTACATCTAGGTGTCAATCTACAAAGTACATAGGTATGTGTGTATCTTATCTCAGCCTTTAAAACCTTACTCCCACACTCTGCTCTTTGAATTGAGAAAGCTCCTTGGATGAAGAGCGAAACGTCTTCTGTTACAAATAAAGTCCAGTTGTTTCTGTATTGAACGCTTTTTTGATAACACCATGTTACATTTATCAAAACATGAAACAATGCTTTCCTCCAACAAAATATTTTGGTCACTTTAACTCCCTGAGCCAACTCGTCAAAAGCTTTGTCCCCTCTTTGTGGCGTTAGTGTTGATTGCCAGGCCTGACAGCAGCAGCACAAAAAGGTACCACCTAACTTTGAACTTGCACAAAATCTCATTTTTGGACTTTTCTTTTGCTAAATGCAAAACAATTGTAATTCAGCTGTGTCTGAATTGTCTCTGGGTAAAACCTTGCAGGCCACACAAAAGTGCAAAGCAGTGTTAACAGCTGCCTGACTTGATTGTCACCATGAGGCCACAGGGAGGTGTTTAAAATGACACACAAAGCTTGGAAAACCTTTTAAGGCTCTCAGAAAATATGACCTGTGCTGCCCTTAGCCTGATGTAACTGTGGAAGATAGAGGGTCATGAATGAAAGGTGGCCACTGATGGTGCTGGTGGTGGTGGGGCAGCAAATTAGAGTGTTAGCTTTAATGCAAAGGTACGATCATGTGGTCTGAAATAAGTGCTGCGTGTTAACTCCTGTGTTTATGGAATTGTTACATTTGCTGAAATGTGTTGACGGTGTTTAATGAAAGTTTAAGATAAATGTACCCCTCATTAAATTATTCTCTGTTATCAGATCAGTGAACTATTTTGAAAAGATCCATGTAAGACTGTTTTCAATATTAGATTAAGAAAATGGCTACATATTTAAATTAAAAAAAATCCCTGCTGACTGTGTGGCGAGATGTGTGCGATTCACGACTACCATCCCCTCCAAGTACTCTTGTTGCTCTCTGCTGGGCTTTGATCATTTAGTCCTTTGGCAGCTCTGACAACCTCACTGCCTCATGCTGAAACTTTTTGAGTTTGAACATCTCCAGTTTTCTTTTATTTTCTGTGCTGCACATCTTATTCTGATCATGTTTGCTTGAGGACTACAGCGGGGAACTACAAAATTCACACAAAATGCACATGCAGACCAAAGCAGGCATTTATCATGCAAAAAAAACAAAAAAAAACAACTACTACAAACTAGTGCATGCAAACAGCATCTTGAATAAGAAAGTTATTCTTGTCAGTTCATCTTGAATACATCACTATGTATTTTTAGCATATTGATCCATACATCTCTGCAGCTCAAGGCATATCTGCATGCTTCACATGCTCGACTGAGGTATATCCAATCTCTCATGTTCATCCTCAGTATTGTTTGTCTACGACCTCTATTCACTTATCTCTCCTGGTGATAACTTTACAGTAAAGTATAGGCTGCATCATTTTTTTGTGGATAGTATAGATTTCAACCTGCGTTTCTACATCTAACATGGATTTTGTCTGTTTGTACTCTCTAATGACAAACCACGGAAATAACAACACAGGTGTCCACCCCTTTTACGTGTTAGTACTAATTCAGGCTGATTTTATGTAAAAGTGATGAAGTAGAAATTTAGTTTTTTTTTAAAGTGCTCAGGAAAGAGAAAAAATGAAAGTAGCCGCTTCGAGTGACTTTGATGAGCTGACTTTAGGTGGGGCGAGGGGACTACCAGCAGAGGCAATTAACTTGTGTCTCGTAAGCTGTGTGATGAACGTCTTCATCCCTGTGTAATTAGTGCTGTTTGTTAAGCTACAGAGTTGTCCCACTGATTAACACTCATCTCCTTCATTGTATTTTTTGCCCCCGTTCTTTTGGCTTTTAAGGGACTTGCTTTTTCTTTTTACTTGCTCAGAGAGTACAACATGTTACACGTTTTTAAAAGATGCCAAGGTCAACAGTGTTGGTTGGTATTTCTCTTGTATTTAAGAAGCATGACGCATATTAGGATCAAGGTACTAATTATTTTGAGTGATGGAGATCGAGTTCACGTAGTAGTCAGCTCCTATTCTCTGCTGCTTTACGTCAGCTGCACCTTAGTATGACTGTTCATAAGAATGATGACAGGGACTGAGCCAACATGTTGGCTATATGGAAGTACTTTCAAAATATCTACTATATATANAAGTTACAGTGAAATGTAATGCAAAATGTACAGAGGGAAGTTTATCCAAACTGCATGCATATACTATGCAGAATAATCAACAATAATATTGATTTAAATGGCATGTATTTTATTTAGTAGTCTTAATACTACTATTAATCAGTACAACAGTGATACTCATTACTCTTGTTAAAAAATGTAATGTGTTCAATCTGCAGTACAATAGACGACAAATAATGACAAGTGGCAAAATGAGAATTTTGCAAAATAGGTCCCCTCTAAATATTGTTTAAATTTCAGTTTGGCTTGTATTCATAGATTGCTGTGGTCAGTGTCACTGATAATCTGGTACAACATCTTCCCAAAATCTTAATGCTTAAAAAGAAAACAGTTTTCAAGGAGAAGAAATACTTTAATGCAGGGGTCACCAAACTTTTTGAGACTGAGAGCTACTTCAGTGGGACCAAGAGGCACAAAGGTCCACTTGTTCGTTCCAAACAAATTTGCATGGTTCAACTTTAATCATAGTATTAATAATAATACATTTACATACATGTGAATATATGACTGCCTGATCACATCTGATCTGGTCTGTATTATTAAAGACTCCACACAATGCTTTAGCTTGGTAAATATGATCAATTATTATTGATAATTACCAGTAGTGATTAGAACTCTCAATCAAGAACTTGAGTCCTCAGTTTGAATAATGTTTTGGTTCTTCTGTGCAAATGTAAATTGTTCTTAGCTTTGACTGGGAGTGTGGATGGTTGTTTGTCTCTTTGTCTGTCTCTGTGATGGACTGGAGACCTGTCTTGGGTGTCCCTGCCTTCACCCAAAAGCAGCTGAGATTGGTTCCAGTCCTAAACAAGGGGGCATAATGGATTACTTATTAACTGATATTTAAACATAAACACTATTTCTTTTATGTTAAACTCAGTTTGTAACATTTGAAATTCGTTGTATTTTATAAATATTTTATTAACTGTTTTGTAGAAATGAACACGTTTGTAACATTCATTCAAAATATGCCTTAACAAATCTGTAGCATTTTTTAAGAACCTATTAAGAATAAAATGTTCCAGTTGCAGATACAAAATATCAATAATGTAATATAATAAACAGTGACATTTTTTAATTAACCATGTGACATAAGTATTGATCCTCAACATTTTTTATAATAATAATTTAAAGCCCTTAAAACAACCACAGCTGCAACAAAGTGCTACACATATGAAATCATTTTAACTAATCATCACATCTTCTCTACTCTTTTTAAATTAATTATCTTTCACATATTTTATCATTACTTCTTTCAAGAGCTCCACACCTGAAAATATGATGAATGTGAATCCATCCTGCTCAAAGCTGCTCTGAGATTCTACTGTCTGTTGCAGAGCCACCAGGGAGCTAGTTAGCATTGAAGCTAGTGTGTTAGCTGATGAAGTGACGCTCCAAAGTGTTTTTCTGTTGCTACAGCCACTAATGATGCACAGACACACTTGTCTTTCAACACTGTGAAAGACCTTTTCCTCCCAGTCACTGTCACCTATGTTTTAAGTAGCTACTTACTGGAAGTTAGTACTTTGTGCAGCAGCTCACTCCCCACCAGCGGCTCCGCGAGCCTGTGACCTCCGCTGCTGTTGTTGTTCCTTGTAAACATTGGACTAAACCATTTGCCAACAGAGAAGGGGGGGTGGGCAAAATTTCCTTCTTTTTTTTTAGAATAATGGCGGATTTCTCTCTTTTTTTGCCTTTTTATATTTATATTGTTTAAAGACACGATTTCCTTTATTGAATTATTGGGGGGGACAGATCTATATTTCCCCAAGATTGGGGGGGTCCGGACCCCCCCGACCCCCCCAGGATCTACGCCTATGCATACATGTAAATTGAAAGATCACACCTTAACAGTAGGAGGTTCCCTTGAGGTCTCTGGTAGAAGACACAAAACTGTATGTAAATTGACAAAAAACACCTCCCAAACAACAACAGAGGCTACTCAGAGAAACTTTGTTAGTCTAATTTACAGACAAGACATCCCTGCTCCCATCCAGTGTAAAACGTTTCGGAATCAAATCCAAAACTGAGTTATAAGTCTTAGAAAGTTGAAATCTCAGACCTCCTCCTCTGTTAAGAGAAGGTTTTTCTCTCTTAACATACAAAGCTTCCTTCACCCCCCTCTCAAACCATCTGTGCTCTCGGTCCAAAATTTGAACATTCTGGTCCTCAAATGAGTGACCCTTGTCCGTGAGGTGGAGGTGAACAGCTGAGTTTTGTCCAGAGGAGGTAGCTCTCCTATGTTGAGACATTCTTTTGTGGATAGGTTGCTTCGTTTCTCCGATGTAACGGTCTGAGCAGACTTCGCTGCACTGGACTGCATAAACCACACCACTCTGTTTGTGTGTGGGGGTTTGGTCTTTAGGGTGGACCAACCTCTGTCTGAGAGTCCTGCTAGGTTTGAAATGTACTGGGATGTTGTGTTTGTTGAAAACAAAACAGAAAAAGTCTAACAGACAGAAAAACATTGTCATTCCTTATGTTGCTGGAGTCTCAGAGAATTTCAGAAGGATTTTCAACAAACACAACATCCCAGTACATTTCAAACCTAGCAGGACTCTCAGACAGAGGTTGGTCCACCCTAAAGACCAAACCCCCACACACAAACAGAGTGGTGTGGTTTATGCAGTCCAGTGCAGCGAAGTCTGCTCAGACCGTTACATCGGAGAAACGAAGCAACCTATCCACAAAAGAATGTCTCAACATAGGAGAGCTACCTCCTCTGGACAAAACTCAGCTGTTCACCTCCACCTCACGGACAAGGGTCACTCATTTGAGGACCAGAATGTTCAAATTTTGGACCGAGAGCACAGATGGTTTGAGAGGGGGGTGAAGGAAGCTTTGTATGTTAAGAGAGAAAAACCTTCTCTTAACAGAGGAGGAGGTCTGAGATTTCAACTTTCTAAGACTTATAACTCAGTTTTGGATTTGATTCCGAAACGTTTTACACTGGATGGGAGCAGGGATGTCTTGTCTGTAAATTAGACTAACAAAGTTTCTCTGAGTAGCCTCTGTTGTTGTTTGGGAGGTGTTTTTTGTCAATTTACATACAGTTTTGTGTCTTCTACCAGAGACCTCAAGGGAACCTCCTACTGTTAAGGTGTGATCTTTCAATTTACATGTATGTGTTACAAACCCCCAGGTGTGATGTGTTGTTTTGTCAATTTAAATAGAATGGGCATGTTAGGTATTTTGTGGTGTTATTTCAGTTTCCAATTTCATATGTTGGTGCGTGGCTTGTATAAAACTTCTCGTTCTCACAGCTTCCATTCATTCAGAATTGAAAAAGACTTCTGGACAGAAGTCGAAACGTTTTCTGCAACAAATAAAGTCCAGTTGATCCTGTATTGAACGCCTTTTTTGATCCTATGTTCATGGAATTGTTACATTTGCTGAAATGTGTTGACGGTGTTTAATGAAAGTTTAAGATAAATGTACCCCTCATTAAATTATTCTCTGTTATCAGATCAGTGAACTATTTTGAAAAGATCCATGTAAGACTGTTTTCAATATTAGATTAAGAAAATGGCTACATATTTAAATTAAAAAAAATCCCTGCTGACTGTGTGGCGAGATGTGTGCGATTCACGACTACCATCCCCTCCAAGTACTCTTGTTGCTCTCTGCTGGGCTTTGATCATTTAGTCCTTTGGCAGCTCTGACAACCTCACTGCCTCATGCTGAAACTTTTTGAGTTTGAACATCTCCAGTTTTCTTTTATTTTCTGTGCTGCACATCTTATTCTGATCATGTTTGCTTGAGGACTACAGCGGGGAACTACAAAATTCACACAAAATGCACATGCAGACCAAAGCAGGCATTTATCATGCAAAAAAAAAAGACTACTACAAACTAGTGCATGCAAACAGCATCTTGAATACATCACTATATATTTTTAGCATATTGATCCATACATCTCTGCAGCTCAAGGCATATCTGCATGCTTCACATGCTCGACTGAGGTATATCCAATCTCTCATGTTCATCCTCAGTATTGTTTGTCTACGACCTCTATTCACTTATCTCTCCTGGTGATAACTTTACAGTAAAGTATAGGCTGCATCATTTTTTTGTGGATAGTATAGATTTCAACCTGCGTTTCTACATCTAACATGGATTTTGTCTGTTTGTACTCTCTAATGACAAACCACGGAAATAACAACACAGGTGTCCACCCCTTTTACGTGTTAGTACTAATTCAGGCTGATTTTATGTAAAAGTGATGAAGTAGAAATTTAGTTTTTTTTTAAAGTGCTCAGGAAAGAGAAAAAATGAAAGTAGCCGCTTCGAGTGACTTTGATGAGCTGACTTTAGGTGGGGCGAGGGGACTACCAGCAGAGGCAATTAACTTGTGTCTCGTAAGCTGTGTGATGAACGTCTTCATCCCTGTGTAATTAGTGCTGTTTGTTAAGCTACAGAGTTGTCCCACTGATTAACACTCATCTCCTTCATTGTATTTTTTGCCCCCGTTCTTTTGGCTTTTAAGGGACTTGCTTTTTCTTTTTACTTGCTCAGAGAGTACAACATGTTACACGTTTTTAAAAGATGCCAAGGTCAACAGTGTTGGTTGGTATTTCTCTTGTATTTAAGAAGCATGACGCATATTAGGATCAAGGTACTAATTATTTTGAGTGATGGAGATCGAGTTCACGTAGTAGTCAGCTCCTATTCTCTGCTGCTTTACGTCAGCTGCACCTTAGTATGACTGTTCATAAGAATGATGACAGGGACTGAGCCAACATGTTGGTTATATGGACATACTTTCAAAATA
>JBBPBX010053422.1:0-23849 GCA_038048925.1 Garcialebias charrua | reverse complement strand
TGTGATGTGACACTGGTGGGAGATAACAAGTGAGATTAGTGAGTATGACAAAAAGAAAGATACAGGGAGCACCAGGGTTTCTTCTACATGTAATTGATCGTGGCGAACTGCCATGGCTACAGAAAAGCCCCCATAATTGTTAAAAGAGCAGGGGGCAGAGCAAAGGAGAGACCAAGGTGAGGGTTAGTGAAGACACACAAAGTATGAGAGGGAGAGTGAGTGACATGGACAACAGCCAATAGGTCTTGAATTGGTTATAGTTTCACATACTTGCCATATCTTCAAAGAAGACAAAAAGGCTTGCTTCTGTACGATGTTCTCAAGGCGTTGGAGTTCATAAGTTGACAGTCCACAACGTGCGTCCTAGTGCTATCCCCCAAACAAACACAGTAGAATCCAGTTGATCAGAACCAAGAATCAAGATGACCTCACATTATTTGAAAAGCATTTCTTAATAAATACATCCAAAACATGCTGCTAGGTCATAAGAACTAGGAAGTGCCTGTGTCCTCACCTTGTTGTTTTGGCGAGAATTGTCATCCTGGGCATAATGAGGACATTTAGGTGCCAGGACCCGGCCCACTTTATCTTCAGGCTCCACTGGACTAAGTGGATTTACTTCCTACGAAGTGACAGCACTACCAAAATTTTCCTTGTGGGAATTTCTCATTCTAAACAAACAACCCATTGGACTCATTGATGAACTACTGGTGGTCAAGGTCAATGTGTCCTATGTTTGACTGTCTCATTCTTATGAACGCCATATGTTATGTGGCAAATCTGAATGGAAATTACATCTGGCACGAAGGACAGTAGGCTGGCATACCATGTATTCTTTAACCAGTGTGTCCAGGTCTTCATTGAGGTAGATGCTCAGGCAGCTCAGCACACAATCACGCCTCACGTTGATGTCTTCATTCTGAGGAAGAAAAAAACCCAACATGATTCATGCCTGTCAGTGTTAGAGACACACTAAAACATGTGCTGAGGCCTACAAAGTCACTGACATGTCCCTAATTGACCAGCTCATCACATTGCTTTACCCCACTCAGGTAAAGCTCACACAGGTCTAGGCCCATTTAGTAAACAGTAATTTGGAAAGGGCCAAAAAAAAACAACTTTCAAATATTTAACATATGAGCTTTCCCATACAGCTGAGCAGCACAATCCATATGCTTATCAGATTAGAAAAAGAAAATATAAGTAAATAAATAACATACATTACATCTGAGCCATTATGGCGGTGATCTTTCTTCCTGCTGTTCCACCTTTGGCATTGAAAACCTGGATCAGGTTGTCTGTCTGACGGTCCAGTTCTCCAAGGAATTTGGAGGTCAGAGGTACAGTTGTCAGTCGCATAAACTCCAAGTTGATCTATAAAAGGCAATTCAGACAGGATACTGATTTTAACAGCTCGAAAAGAATATCAGTGATAGATGAAGTTATTACACTTCAGATTCAGACTTACCTCACTGACATCAAAGAGTGCTGGCCATCTGTTTAGGAACTCTGGAATTGCTGGCTCCTGTAGGACCTCCTGCCTTCTGATTGAGAAGGTATGTTGCATCTTCTTCTTGATCTCAGCCTCACCCTTTTTCTTCTTTTTTACCTCTATCAGTAGAGCCACCCTTTCCGCCTCCATACTCTCTGTTGTTTCACCTCTGGGTATGTTTGGACAGAAATTAACTTCTGCCTTCCTGGCCTTGTTGGCCGCTGGCGTCTCCTGGCCTTTCCGTTTATTCTTCAGAGAGTTGACTGCAACCTCATGATGTTCAGCTCAGCTGAAAAGAAAACCACATTCACACAGTACCTGTGAATTAAGACAAAGAAAAACTCAATTAGATTTATCTGTAAAATGAGCTGCCTTTCAGCTTGAGTTTGTTATTGAAGTTTAGCAGCTTTCATGGTGTTACAAAAAAAGGCATTCAAGAAAGCCAGCTCCTTTTCAAAGTGCATAATAAAACCTAAAACGACAAACTTAAAAACAACACATTGTCCAAGATCAGACGTAAGTCTGAGTTTTTTGCATTATAAATCATATAATTTATACGTTTAACATGCTTCCTCTAAACATTTCAACTTGATATTGTAACCATTTTAACATCACATGAACATGGCTCTCCTCAGGGATGTGTGCTGAGCCCTCTTCTGTTCACTCTGCTCACATATGATTGTATAGCCACACATCCAGGCTGTCATATTGTTAAGTTTGCAGATGATACAGCTGTGGTGGGATGCATCACAGATAATGATGAATCCAGCTACAGACAGGAGGTGGAACATCTGGAGAGCTGGTGCAAAGAGAACAACCTTCACATGAATGTGAAGAAGACGAAGGAGATGATTGTGGACTTCAGAAGGAACAAACACACCCACACCCCACTGTATATAGGTGGATCTGCGGTGGAGGTGGTCTCCAGCTACAAATACCTGGGTGTACACTTGAATGATAACCTCAGCTGGAGCAATAACACCACCAGCCTGATCAAGAAAGGTCATCAGAGACTCTACTTCCTCAGACGGCTGAGACGAGCCGGTCTGAGAAGCCCAGTCCTCACCTCGTTCTACAGGTGTGCAGTGGAGAGCGTCCTGTGCTCCAGTATCAATGTGTGGCATGGAGGCTGCACAGTTGCAGAGAGAAAAGCTCTGCAGAGAGTGGTGAAGGCTGCACAGAAGTCTGTGGGAGTCAGTCTCCCCACCATCACAGACATTTACACCTCCAGATGCAGAAAAAGAGCCACCTGCATCATGAAAGACCTCACTCACCCAGCACACTCACTCTTTGCACCACTCCCCTCGGGACGGAGGTTGAGGAGCATCAAATGTAGAACCACTAGACTGAGAAACAGCTTCTACCCTGAGGCTGTCAGACTCATGAATAAATAAATAATAAGAATAAACACTGCAAAATGTCACATCATACTGATACTGTACTGATCTGTTTCTTGTTGCTGCGTTCATCTGTGACCATCTGCTCATGTTCGTGCTGCTGTTTATAATGATGTTTTTCTACTACATTAGGGCTTAGTGTATTACTAGCTGATGTGATGTCTCTCTTAGTTAATCCTAGATGTTATTATTGTATTTCTCTTGCATTTGTTGTTGGATGTAACTGGGACCCTGTGTACATAATCTCGTTTTCAACACATGTACTACATGCGGTGCAAATGACAATAAATTCTCTCTGACTCTGACTCTGTTAACTAAAAGTAATTACATTTTGATGCGTACATCTTAAACTTGTACTTACAAAATCTATGTTGCCACATGAGGTGAGAGAACAGGACAGGAGGAGAAATATAATAGGTACTGTATCTGGAAAAAAAAGAATAGTAGTGATAAGACAAACAACAACCACCATTCAATTCTATAATACAAGCCAGTAAAAAGCAGTTACTAAGCTAACACATTAGAGTCCTATTTTTTTAAATTCTTGTTCAGTTCTTTAGTTTACTTTATTGCAGTTGAATAGCTCAGTTTGCTATATATATATAGATAGCTATATAGAAATGAAAATCATTGACCAACAGACTAAAAAAAAATCCTACAAACAACAACGTTTAGCTAAAATGTCTAGATCAGGGGTCTGCAACCATTTGGAGACATCTCATCTAACATCCAGCAACGTGACCAAGATAAAAATGCCTAAAATAATCACAAACTACATAAATGGATTGATATTGATGATATGTTGTAATAACTGTACGATTATGACACATTTAGGAGTAATAAAACATTAGGATGTATCAGATTGTTTACGGATTGCCTACCGTGCATGTACGAAGAACAACTTGGATGATGCAAAATGGAGGACAGCTTTTTCTTCTTCTTCTTGTTCAAGTTTTACGGCAGTTAGTAACCAACTTAAAGGGCATTACCGCCATCTACTGGTGGAGGACATTGTTTCACATAACTTTTATGAAAACCAATCATATAAAATTTAAAGAATATAATCTTGTTTTATATCTTTGATTATTTAAACAATAATTTAAACAATGTTAGTAAGTATTAACTAATTACATTCAATACAGTTGATATTTGATTAAATTATTAAGATAATATTTTATTTTAATGCATATATATTAAAAATACGAGTTTTTAAATAAAATCTAATAGATTTAAATGCATAAAAAATACTTATGCCTTGAATCATTTCTGTGAGTGTACAGTACTGCAACCGATCTAGCTATTTTTGTTTTAATGGAATTTACATGATGTTTCCATGTCAGTTTGTCATCAATGATAACACCCAGAAACTTCACTTCACTCACTTTACAGATCACAACATCTTCAATTTCAAATGGATCGTCAACAATTCTCTTTTTGTTACTGAATACAGGTAGTCCCCGATTTACGAGCGCTCTGATCTACGAGGTTCCAGACTTACGAGCTGGCGAATTATTGGAAAAAACGCAAAAAATACTGAGTTTTCCTGTGTTTTTTCACCACAGTTCGTTAGCTAAACATGTGGACACACGTTTCCGATCATTTTTATGCACTCATAAGCAGTTTTTCGATGAAAAACGAGTGTTTGTAGTCGCGCTAGCAAAACCGTTCCAATTTACGAGCGAATTTCCGGACTTACGAGAAGCGTGGCGGCCGTTCCAAATTACGAGATTTCCGGTTTACGAGCGCCTCGTTGTAACGGATCTCGCTCGTAAATCGGGGACTACCTGTTTCATGTAATTAGTTTTATCTAAATTCAAAGATAATTTGTTTAATTTAAACCAAGTTTGTATTTTTATAAATTCTGTTTTCATCATATCCAAAATCTGTTTTATGTCTTTACCCGAACAGAAAAATGTGGTGTCATCGGCAAAAAGAACACATTTAAGAAGTCCTGACACATTTACCAAGTCATTCACATATAAAATAAATAACTTTGGTCCAAGCACAGAGCCCTGAGGAACTCCACAAGTGATATCACGGAGGTCAGATCTAACATCATTTATTTGCACAAACTGTTTCCTATCTTTCAAATAGCTAGATACCCACTGTAATGCTGGTCCTCTAATACCATATTTATTTAGTTTTTCAAGGAGAATGGTGTGGTCAATGGTATCAAATGCTTTTTTTAGATCAACAAAAACACTAACACAGTACTGTTTATGATCGACAGCATTAGTTATTTGTTCCATTAAATCCATGAGAGCCATTGATGTAGAGTTTTTTCCTCTAAACCCATACTGACTGCTACTTAAAATATTTTGTTTATCAATAAATTGATCCAATCTGGTCACAAATAGTTTTTCTAGAATTTTTGAGAACTGTGGTAACAAGGATATTGGCCTATAATTATTGAATACACATTTATCACCATTTTTAAAAAGAGGAATTACCTTTGCTACTTTCATGTTATCTGGAAATATTCCTGTTGAAAAAGATAAATTGCATATATATGTAAACGGTTCAATAACATAACTCATTATTTCTTTTACGAACATCATATCCATGTCCACCCAGTCTTTTGATCTCTTGTCTGAGAGATTTTTTACCATTTTCATAATTTCCTCTTTGTTAGTTCCATTAAGAAAAATACTGTTGGTGCAGCTTTTAATTGAATGACACACATTATTATCTACTTTTGGTATTTTAGCTGCAAGGCTTGATCCAATATTTACAAAATATTGATTAAATTCATTTACGATATCATTCTCATCATGTATTTCTTTGTCATCTTTCACAAAATATTTTGCAATGTTCGTTTTCGCTTTATGACTTTTTAGAACATCATTTATAACTCGCCATGTTGTTTTAGTGTCACCATTACTCTTGTTTAATAAATCACTATAGTATTCTTTCTTGCATTTTCTTATAATCATTACCAATTTATTTTTATATTTTTTATATTTTTCTTCAGCTTGTTGTGTTCTCGTTTTTAAGAAACATGAATACAAGTAATTTTTTTTACAAGCATTTCTCAACCCTTTAGTCATCCAAGGTTGGTCGACAATATTTCTTTTTCTACGATTTCTTTGCACACAATTCTTTTCATACAGAGCTTCTAAAATGTTCATAAATTCATCATATGATCTGTTAACATCATCAATATACACGTCCTTCCAGTTTTGCTTCTGTAAATCATCTTTTAATTGATCCATAGCTTTTTTTGATGTGTTTATTATTTTTTTCTTAATTGTAACTTCTTTTGTAATGTTTTGATCATTTCTGTAGATAGTGAAAACTGGTAAATGATCACTTAAATCAGTTGTTAAGATACCACCTGTCATATCCCCATTTGTTATATTTGTGAAAATGTTGTCAATTATCGTAGCACTATGAGTTGTAATTCTTGTTGGTTTTGATATTAACGGATAAAGATTTAAACTATACATTGAATTTAGAAATGTGCTGATGTTATTTGAATCTGTTTTATTTCCCAGGTCAATATTAAAGTCTCCACACAAGAAAACTTTTTTATTTAAACTCTTTTCCAATAGTTGTATGATTTTATCGGTGAATATTTCTATATTTGATCCTGGTGATCGATATACACAACTTATGGATATGTTTTTAGCATTTTCGTTTAATATTTCTATTGTTATTATTTCCATAAGATTGTCAACAATTATTGACATTTCATTAATTATTCTACATTTTATTTCATTTTTGACAAATAGAGCTACTCCACCACCTTTTTTATTGTTTCTGTTTAAATGATATAATTCATATCCTTCGATGTGAACATTATTTTTGTTTTCATCATGGTTGAATTAATAAAATAAAAAAACAGGATGTGTGAGGGGGGGGGGGGTGTAGGACCAAAATACAGAACTTAATCAGAGAGAGGCAGTAAATCACATTAAAAACAGGCTTTTAATAACAAAGAAATGTTAACAATTTCAAAGACAACGATAAAGTAACCAAGACTAACAATATTTAGGCAAGGGACCAAGAAATATGATTCATACCAACAAAAAACTTTTGTGAACACAGAAAACTGGAAGATTTACTCCAACAAAATAAAACAGGAAGCAAAAGATACAAACCAACACAGAAAACCTTTGACAAGTTGCATGAAAACAAAAAGGAATGTTTAATTTCCCTGATTATATTAATTGCTTTTAGGAGAAAAAAAAACAGTTGTAGTTGCTCTCACAAAACGTGTATGTTTTTATTAAATAATTTTCTTCAATTTGTCTCTTTAAAGCAATGGGAATTTTTGTGCAACAGACCTGTTGTTTAATCATATTATTACAATTTATTCTTGAAACAAAACATGGGATATTTTTCATTCAAGACACAACATTTTTAATTTCAACTTCCAAAAACTAGTTTTGAGAAAATTTAACAGCATCAAAAACAATGCCTCATCTGTGGTTTGTTAAAAACAGGTCTCTCTGTAAAAGAGTCCTCGAGGCTCAATGAGACTAACCTGTACACTGTTTAAATAAAGGTTGAAAGAATGGGCTCATTACAGTGAGGACAGCTGAGAAAGTCATTGGGGCTTCACTGCCCTCCATTCAGGTCTTGTACCACGCAAGATCCAGGAAACGGGCTGGGAAAATCATCACAGACTCCACACACCCGGGTCACAACATGTTCCAACTTCTCCCGTCTGGCAGACGCTACAGATCTCTGTCCACTAAGACAGCCAGACACAAAAACAGTTTCTTCCCTCAGGCCATCACCATCATCAACAGCTGATCATCAGACATCCATCAGCGTGACCCCCAACCCATTCACATCCCCCATGTGATGTGAATCCTTCTGTATTTTGTGTATTATTTGTACTTTTTTTTAATGTAAAGTATCTGTATAGTTTTTAGCATTTTTAGAGAGACACTTTCTAGAGAGACACGAACAGCCGGAAACAAATTCCTTGTGTGTGTCAACATACTTGGCCAATAAACCTGATTCTGATTCTGATTCTGATTCTGATTAACTGAAGAAGCCGGTAAAGATCATGGATGGATGGATGGATGGATGGATGAAGTTCTTAACTTTAACAGTTATTTGGTTTAATTTATCTGTTGCATGAACCAATTAATTCTTTGCAATGTTTGTGTTCAAACTGTAGGCTTTGTTGTCTCCTTCAGTCATCTTTGCAAAACGTGACCCATTAAATTAAAAAATTCTGTCACACTGTAACCCCAAATTTTCATTTACATAATAAGTCAAGCTATTATTACTATTCTTTTTGTTATTTTGCAAAAGGCGGGACCATTACTAAACAATATGTGAATTGCATACTAGCTCAAAATGAGTTGCTTCTTTACTAATGGCTCTGAGTGGCGACACCTCTCATTTACACGTTTTTACTGGTTTGGGGCGGGGCTTGTCAGTGAACACGTCACCTGCCTGGTGTGGTGAACAAAGAAGAAGGAAAAAAATGAAGAACCGTGAGGCCATGTTTCTCCTGACTGTTTGCTGCAAAATCTCATTACAGTGACGAAGTGCTGAAATCAGGTCAGTCTGGTTGATGTAACAGTTTATTGACACATGTTAAGTGCTCAAATTTGATTCCGTTTTTATTGTACTTGCTGGTAAAATAACGTTTTTGTTTGCTCATGTTAACGATAGCTATAATGTTTCACCGGAGTGTCAACTGCATCATTTTTGCCCTAAATTAGAGCTACTTTGTAGTTGATCATCCTTTGTTGTTATTTCGGGACTGATTGAATTAGTACCGGTAGTTAATGCCTGTAGCAAACAAGAACTAATTGCCCCTCACAGAGAGCTAATGCTGTTAGCAGTTAGCTCTGCTAGCTTCCTGTTGCATACAGAATAATTTACCACATGCTTTAATTTTTTTAAAACTTCGACAGGGAACATTCAAATCAAGGGCTGTTGGTTCTTACAATCATTCCTGGTGATGTAGTGAATTTTGCTTATATTCTGTGTTAGTACCAGGGCATGTCCAAGAACTCCTTGAGTGACTGAGGCGTCTTCGAGATGATTCTAAGCTGCTTTTATCGATGGGGGAAGATGATGCATTACTTGAGCAGTAAGTGAAAACTATTTTATACTGCTATTTTATACTGCTGTTATAGAATAAAGAAGTAAGAGTTTTCGTCATTCGTCTGTCCCGTCCCGTTTATTGCTGTACAGGTAGTCCCTGACTTACGAGCGCCCTGACATGTATTTCTTTCTTTTGTGTCTGTCTGTCTGTCTTCAACATAATCAATATTTTTCTTTTTCACTTCAGGCAAACTCGTTCAGACACGGAGTGTCTACCTAGAAGGGATCAACAGAAGGATTCCAGTGATGATACTTCTAGCTGTGGAGACGAAGCTGTGCAGATGTGAGAGAACAGCAGGAGAGGAGGTAGGAGAGGAGGAAGCAGAGGAGGCCAAAATGTAAATAGTTTGCAGTGAGTGTGTTTTTTATTGTTTATTTTTTACAATATATAAAGATTTGTTTACAAAAAGTACTTCTTGCAGGGATGACGTTGTGGAGACATCACCACCAAGCCTTCTGATGAAACGCTGGCCTGCACTCCACTAATAAGCAGGTACACATATTATTCTGATGGTCATTGTCCAGTTGTACAGCACACTAATTTCTTTCTTTCTTTTTTTTGTCTAACCGCCATAGTGGATTTGTGCGCCAAATAGAAGACAAAACAAAATGTGGACCTAACATTTGGAGGGATGACGTTGTGGAGACATCACCACCAAGCCTTCTGATGAAACGCTGGCCTGCATTCTTCACTAATAAGCAGGTACACATATTATTCTGATGGTCATTGTCCAGTTGTACAACACACTAATTTCTTTCTTTTTTTATCTAACCGCCAGTGGATTTGTGCGCCAAATAGAAGACAAAACACAATGTGGACCTAACATTTGGAGGGATGACGTTGTGGAGACATCACCACCAAGCCTTCTGATGAAACGCTGGCCTGCATTCTTCACTAATAAGCAGGTACACATATTATTCTGATGGTCATTGTCCAGTTGTACAGCACACTAATTTTTTTTTTTTTTTTGTCTAACCGCCATAGTGGATTTGTGCGCCAAATTGAAGACAAAACAAAATGTGGACCTAACATTTGGAGGGATGACGTGGATACATCACCACCAAGCCTTCTGATGAAACGCTGGCCTGCACTCCACTAATAAGCAGGTACACATATTATTCTGATGGTCATTGTCCAGTTGTACAGCACACTAATTTCTTTCTTTCTTTTTTTTGTCTAACCGCCATAGTGGATTTGTGCGCCAAATAGAAGACAAAACAAAATGTGGACCTAACATTTGGAGGGATGACGTGGATACATCACCACCAAGCCTTCTGATGAAACGCTGGCCTGCATTCTTCACTAATAAGCAGGTACACATATTATTCTGATGGTCATTTTCCAGTTGAACAGCACACTAATTTCTTTTTCTTTTAATTTTTTAAAATTTGTATGGAATTCTAAAGGATTGTGGAAAAAGACCTGCTGCTGGAATCTTATTCTGTCCTTCATGATCACACCCTGACTAACCCTGTGTTTATGTGCAGTGACGACAGTGATGGTCCCATATTAAATAATATTATATAAAAACAACCAATTTAGAAGTTTTCCCATTTCAGTCAAATAGTGACAAAATGACCAAGAAGATCTCTCAAATAGTCCTTAGACCAATACTGATTTTACAATGTTCATTGTTAGAAATTTTCAAAATGCTTGACCAAACAGTAGTTATCATTATGTTAGCATAAACTGTATTTGATACAATTCCTGTTCTGTCATGGTGGTCTGTTGTAGTTCAGCAATTTTATTCCCTAATGGTTTTATTTATGGCAATTATTTTTTTGTTTATCTTTAGGATGGTGATGAGTTATTTGGCCAAATGGACGTTGGGACCTTGTTGCTGAATCCTTAAGGTGTCACCCCCTGCCCCAACATCAGATCTTCACCCGGCGAGCCTGAAAATCGTCAATGAGGGCGACATTTTTGTGGAAAAGCTCATGACCCTGCCAGAAGCTGTGAGACTCCTTTTTGGGCTCACATATGAACTCCATGTAAACTACCCAAAGAAAATCAGAAATACACTCCTGTTCATTCATCAGGTACTGTATTCCCCCCCATTTGGGAAGTATTGAGTTGAAACTGAGAATTCAAACAGAAAATTCAACTTGTGTAAAAATGCTGCAGGTGCTCTACTTTTGGTTAGATGGGGAAAAAAATCCTATTTAGCAGCTATAAGTTTATTGTTTTACTGCTGAAGTTTAGTTTGTAGCCGTCTTTCAAAAACAAACATAATAGGAACAAGAGTTGTAATGTAACTGTTACAGAGAAACTTTCCTGTTCATCTAAGTCTGGTCCACTGGACATTCAAAAAAATATAAAACAAAACAAAGCAAAAAAAAAAAATGTAGAAACGAGCTGAATACAGCAACTCAGACTGAGGAAGTCTTTCGGACGAAAGACGAAACGTTTCTACATTTTTTTGGCTTTGTTTTGTTTTATATATTTTTGAATGTCCAGAGGACCAGACTTAGCTTTTTTAGATTTTTCTACCTGGATTATTGAGCATGTATCAGAGTGTTTCCTGTTCATCATTACTTGTTTTAAACAATTGTTAGTGCCACCATGCTAGTTAATTTTTTTGTTGAAAATTTATTATTATTATTATTATTTTTATTTTTTTATGTTTAATTTTTATTTTTTTATCATTAAGGCTTCCAAATAAAATAACTGTACGGACAATTTTTTTAAAGACAATTTACATGTCGAAGCCATTGAAGGGTTCCATGTTAGTCTTTTGACCAGATTAATGATGTAAATGATAAAGGATACCTCAGATCATAAGATGTTATGTAAGCATGTTCCCCTTTGCACAAGATATTAACATTCTTAATTTCACCTATCAAAGTAAAATGGTTAATTTCAGTGGTGGGCCTCCGACCGCTAGGTAGCGCTGTTGCGCTAATCCGCTTGTAGCGTTGCTAAATAATCTGTTAGCTTTACAGCGGATTGACTAAGTTTTATAATTCATAAGCGGATTTATGCTATTTTTATTTAAAATGCAGTACCGCTAATAACTAATTATCTATCAGTAAAAACGAAATAACGTATTTACGAGCAGCGCCGGATGTGGTCCGTCACAAAAAAGCGTCCCCCTCAGTCTCTTGGTGTGTGCTCTCTCTATAGCAGTTAGCAGCCAGTGTGTTACTCTGCAGCCTTATTGCTTGTTTTCGAAGAGTCAGACGAAGACTTTTTAACATGGAGGGTGAACTTATGGATGTTTCTCAGGGCCTACGCGACGCGTCTGGATTTAAAAATAGAATTTCGCCACATTAGCACTCTTCAAAATGGCGTCCGCGACGGCCAAAGAAGCCAGGATTTTACAACAAAACACGGTAAAACAATTATTTCTTTGCTGAGAAAAAATATATTTCATAGCTGACGTTATAGCACAAGTTTTTCTGAGCTTGAGAGTTTCACGAAATGGTCAAATCTGCTGGATTTAAAAAAGTAGTTCACCATTAGGACTCTTCAAAATGGCGTCCGCAGGGCAGCAAACTTACATACTCAGGGAATCACAAGGAACTCAGGAGACAGAGGCAACAGGAGACAATGCCAGGACAATGATAAACACAGAGATACAGACTTATTTTTGATTTGATGTTCATTCATTCATTTTAAAAGAACAATACAAAACAGTTTCATCAGATACAAGGATGAATAGACTTTTAGCTGAATGGATGGATGGATAGACAGTTAGCTGGATGGATGATCTTTAACAAGTTCTAAAATCATTAAAATTTAACCTCAGCTTGTGCCTCTGACCCAACAGAACCTCCTCAGCAGCAGAATCCTCTGTGGTTCTCTGACTTCATCAGTCTGCAGGACTTCATCAGTCTCTCTCCTGGTTCTGGAGGAGTTCTGACCCACTCTTCTTTCCATTGTTGCTTCAGTTCTTTGAGGTTTCTGCTCTCTGAAGGTTTCAGGTTCAGGTTCTGGACTCTGACTGGGCCGTTGATTTGATTTGATTTGATGTTTATTCATTCATTTTAAAAGAACAATACAAAACAGTTTCATCAGATAGAAGAATACAAGTAGGATCAAATGAAAGGAGCAGAAAGAAGATGAAATCTTATTATATCTGCCCCTTATTTATTTCACAGTTTGTTCAACCAATGATAACCTTCAAACTACAGTACATCACAAAATGAATAAATCTACTAATTTATCTAACTGTAATACTGTACACAAACACACTAAGCTACATCATATATAGTTTTTGAGCAAGTCCTTTTCGACCTTTTTCTTAAATGTATACAACTCAAACAACTTACTGTATAACAGTTCATGCACCGCTAGTTGGCAGTGTAGTGCAAATATTGCATAACTTGCTGCTACCAATTGTTGAATTTAATTAGCGGATTAGAATTAGCTTCCCCTAATTTTCATAAGACATTAGTGCTTTTGAAATTGCGGACCTAAATAAATTAATTAGTGCTTTAGAAATAGCGGAACTAATTTTTGGATTAGCGTTGCCCACCACTGGTTAATTTGGTAAAACGTTTGAAAATCCATTTTTGTAAAGGCTTAAATGCAGAATTGTATTGACTTAGCACTTTACTCAGATTTAGTTTTGTACTAAAGTTTAAATTCTTGAACATGGTGAAATGTGTACTCAGATTTACATGTTTAAAATGTTACTATTCCACTATTTTTGCAATAAATTTGTGAAAAATAAATTAAATTGTCATTTTTTGTGTAAGAAACAACAGGTAGTATACAGACAATTATTGTGTAATGTTAAAAAAATCTAATTTATTATTATTATTATTATTATTATTTACATTTAGTATTTCTAACTAAAAAAGATGAGAAATGAATACTGATAAACATGAGAAACAAATACTGATCATCATGGGTAATGATTACTGATATATATGATTAATGGTTGAGATAATTACTCGTAAACAATGGTTTTAAAAACTTGAGTTGTTTTAGTACAAGATTATCTTGGACACAAGACTTTATGTAAACAGAGCTTGATTTGTTTTGTTTTTGATTTTGTAAAAACTGGAGATCCCCTCGCAATCGCTTTCCACATTCTGCTTTAGTAATGATTACTAATTTGGGTTTACAGTGAATCAGCATGTTGAACCCAGATGCAGGCAGACCTCCGGGAAACTCGAGGATAAAATAAATAACTTATTTATTAATCTTCTGAATACAAAGGAACAGAGGAAGCACAATTTAAAGAGAAGACACAGAGATGCTGAACTTAAAGGGAAACTAACGAGACACAGTGACAAACATCTGGGGAAAGACAATGAGGGACAGGTGACAGTGGTAAGAGCTGGAGCTGACTGAGGAGAGAAACACTGGGGAGACTGGAAACAGGAAAAACAGACTCAGAGAACTACATCAAAATAGTAATAAGACAAAACCATCACAAAACGCTGACAAAAAAAATATGACAAATGCCTTAAAAATTACTAAATATTTACCAAGGAAATTAGCTTGGGCCATCAATTTCAAATTATTCAAACTATGTCTTAGTGGAAAAAAGAAAAGAAAAAAGAAAAATCCATACTTTTTTTAAACCATTAAATTCCGTTCTCCACCTTTGCTCATTATTTTATTTTATTTTTTTTATCAAATAGCTGTTTAAGTTGATTCAACGGGTTGAGTGTAGCTCTGTCTGCCTGTTTAGTAATCTGTTCAGGTTAAGCACATCCCTGCAGTGCATTAATGAGGTTCTCATGACACCAAGGAGGGCTGGAGTGATGAATAGGGCAGAAAAAGGTCTTGTCTCCCAGAATTTATTACCTTGATGTGCTTGCAAACACATATCCATCCAGAAAGTGGTGCAGGTGGTGCTTAGTTACGCATACAGTATTTTCTGACTAATGTGCACACTAAAAGCTTTTTGAGGCTTCGGTGAACTGATCTGTATCAAATTGAGGTAAAGAAATGGAAAATGCTAGCAGCTCTTACATCTTTTTATGTAAAATGGTTGTTATTGAAGGCTATCAAGTTCAAGTTAAGAGTCAACTTTACTGTTATTTCCAACACGTACTACAGTATATGAGATGGAATGACATTATGTACACAGGGTCCCAGTTACTCCCAAAATAGCAAAATATAAAGTATAAAAAGAAACAGTAAATAAGGATCTAAGATATACACAAAGATATTATACACTAAACAAAAATAAAACGGTACGCTAAAAGATCTAAGATATACGGTAAACACTTAGAATGTAAAACAATACGACGTAACAGAAGCCCGAACACGAGTCTGTGGTGAGCAATTCCGTAGACTGGTTCCATCCCATAGCAATGAGTCCCATGGCTCCCATCCCATAGACATACTGTATATACCATAGAATCCCAGCAATGAGTGGAGGCTGCAATCCGAACTGCTCACTTAAAGTTTGAACTTTATTTTATTTTAAGTCCTTTAAAAAAAAAGCTGTGTACCAGTTGGGTCTAATTGGCCAAACAATCTTTTGTTCTCTGTACTTAATAAGCACATATTCTTGATGTTTTTCTGATGAAAATGTCACCACAGCTCCGATCACCATCTTTAATATTCATCTGCATTAAAGTGCAGAGAAAATGAGGCTTACTTTTGGAATAAAAGTGATCTGCAGAGGTCTGATTCATTTATGACATTCACAAAATTCATTTGTCAGATTTGACTTGTCCTGAAGAATGAGTTATTTTAGCTTATTGGTTAAAGTTGTTCCATGCATGCACTTGGCAGCATTTCATAAAATAAAGATCAGATTAAGCTGACAAACTTCTAAACAACAGTTCACACTAATAATTTTTTTATATATATTTAGGGATAAAACTGTTTGAAGTAGGTATGAGAGCTAATAGATCCCTTGATGATTACATGTAATTAAGCTGCAGGTAGCAGTGCCACCCACAACCTTCAAACAATTAACAGAAGAACCCTGTGAGCAGCCATGAAGACTACAGTATGTAATTTGACATATTTTTGCACTAATTACCTTCTTTAGTGACCTCCTGTGTGCTGTGGAGCGACTCAAACGATACTCTTTGAGTCATTTCATGAAAATGACCCTGCACTCAATGCAGAGGTTTGATATTTCTAAAGAGAATAAGATTCCTATAGTTCATGTAGAAAATGTAACATGCTCATGAATAATGTTTTATATGTGTTTATAAATTAGATTCTCTAAGACTTTTTATACACGTCACTGAAACACAATGTTCTTCTTCCATGAGTGGCACGTTTGTGTTTGGTTTGGTTTTGACCGGATCAACAAGTTAAAAGCTAGTCTGAGTAAAGAGATAAAGTTGATTGCTGCCATTTTCAAACATCTCTAATCTAAAAAAAAATCCTCTCTGGATGCAAGAACCACCTCAACTGGCTCTTCTCGATGTAGAGGAGCAGCGGCTCGGCTATGAGTCTTTAACTGAACTTCTCACCATATCTCTAAGGGAGAGTCCAGCTACTCTGTAGAGGAAACTCATTTCAACCGCTGGTATCTGCCATCTCATTCTTGTTATGACTCGAGGAACCCAGATTGGTACGAGACCTGGAACGAGACAAGACTCAGACGTAGAAAAATGAACAGTGTTTATTAATTACAGTGATGCAATAGATCTAAACCCTGAGGAGGAAGGACAAGGTCAGGTGGGTCTGGATGAGGGAACCGAATGTTGATATTGATTACCGGTAGTTTGTTTTCCCCTTACAGGTTTGGACATTGTTGTGTTGCACAAGGTTGAATCCAAGAATGGCTCCAGAGATGAAGGACTAGGCAGGGCAGACAAGGAAGGCAAGTGGCTGGAGGGCAAAGTACGAGGAATGTGGAACAGGATCAAAGGCAGAACCAGGAATGGACAGGACCCAATGAGGCAGAAGGACTGTAGACTAGGGGTGCACCGATTGCAGTTTTTTGGCCGATCACCGACTTCTACAAAGTCTGACCTGCCGATTCTGATTTTGGCCAATACCGATTTTGTTTTATAAGCAACACTGTCAGATGTTGTAAGGTCACAATGTACCTTCAAATTTCAATTTTATTTTGTTGAAAAACAGACCCTTGAACAATGTTCTAGAAACAATACTAATTTGTTTTAAATGGTCAAAAGGTAGTGCTCTGAAACATATATAAAGTTTAGACAATTGTTGTTAAAACAAAAAAAAAATCTGTAAAATCGGTTTCTCATCCAAGCATTGGCCGATTTCCGATTTCCCAAAATTAAGGAAATCGGGGCCGATAAATAGGCCGGCCGATTTATCGTGCACCCCTACTGTAAACACAAAGATAAGGTAGGTATCTGTATAGTGTTCAATAATACTGGCCAGAGACATAAATATTGTGGAGTATAATCAAGCCCGGATTTTCGCACAGGCTTACCGGGGCTGCAGCCCGGGGCCCCGGCGCTTCGGGGGGCCCTGCCCCCAAAGATTTTTTTGTGAATGGATAGTGTCTGAACTAAGTCTTCTACATGCTGGAGAGGTACAGAGGGAGGAGAAGCCCGTTGCAGCAGCAGAGCCGACAAGGAGTGCTCGTTAAGCTGTGTCATCACTCTGTGGGATCAAAGGGAAGAGCCGTTGCAAGCACGGATCACCCGAACCAGAGGCAGACAGTGTTAAGGAGTTCAGAGTGGTTAATCTGCTAGCAAGTAACACCTTTAAAATAAGTTAATGATGAACAGTTGAATTAACCTAGCTAACTTTAAAGGGACTAAGTGCTTAAAGGGTAACCTGCTGTGGTAAAGAGGCACAAGTATAAAAGTTAAGAAATTGTTTGTTTCATATAAGGTGATTGTTACCAAGCTTTTAAGTGAATTACAAGTGTTTGGCAAATTAAGGGTGAACAAAAAAAAGGGCAGCAAGTTGTATAATTTTGTTTGACATTGAAATTATTTTCTGTTTGTAACAAATGAAAGATTTCTTATTCTGATTCAAGATTTATAATACGAGGCTTAACTTGATCTTTGAAGCGAAAATTATTTCAGTTTGTAAATATATTCAAAAGGTGGTATTTAAATGGGGAATTAAACCCACACCACATTTAGGTTCATTTTGAAAAGAAAAGAAAAACAGGGGATTATTCAAGTTTTTGAACAAATAAAAAAGGTAGTATTTAAGCTAAGTTAAAGCTACAGACTTTAATATAAGGACAGTATCGTTAAACTGAATTAATAAGGCCCAAAGTATACAATGAGCAGTGAGAAGGCCATGCAAAATGACTGTGATGTTGAAGCTGTGAATATGGAATAACAGTACTAGCTAAGGTTTTAGCAGAGTCCATTAACGTTAGCCGTCTACCAGTTCCAGAACCCACTGTTTTCAGTGGTGATCCTATCAAGTAGGACTGGAAAATTTCATTTCAAATGCTGATTGAAAGAAAGAACATCCCAGTAATTGAAAAGATTTACTACCTTCGAAAGTATGTTGGTGAATAACTCATCATACTTTACCATATACTGTATAGTAATTTGGATATAAACCAGTTTATATATTTTTTATTATTATTTTTTATTATATATCATCTGAACCAAAATAAAACAAACAAACAAACAAAAACAAAAAATATGGGCCCCCATATTGACTCAAGCCCAGGGGCCCCCATCCTCCTAAATCCGGCCCTGCGTATAATGCTCCAGCGAAGAGTAGCACACGACTGCAGCCTTTAGTAGAGCAGTACAGCTGGTGGCAATTAACAGCCATCTTGGGGGGTGGTGCTGCAGCCAGTGGTACTCTCAAAGTTCTTTCATCACTGCCCAGAGTTCGGGACCATAGGTGGTGAGGATATGAACATAGACGACCAGTAAATGGAGAGCTCCGCCTTACACCTCAACTCCCTCTTCACTACAATGGACTGGCACAGAGTCTGCAATACTGCAGATGCCAAACCAATCCATCTGTCCATCTCACACTCCATTCTTCTCACTCGTGAGCAAAACCCTGAAATACTTGAACTCCTCCACTTGAGGCAGCACATCACTCGCAACCAAGAGAGGGCAATCCACCAGTGGCGGCTGGTCATTTTTTTTAATGGGGGGGGCACAATCTAGTGGTCATGAGTCAGCACAAACATGAGTCTGTGAGCAGATTAATGCCTGTAGTAGTTTTGTAATTTTTTATTGATAATAAATTTGTAAACCTGAACATCTCCCACCCACAGCATATTACTGAATTAACTCCTTTTCCTCTCTACAGAAACTGAGGAACAGCATCTACCCTGAGGCTGTTAGACTCATGAATCTCTAACCAGAAGAATCACTGTGAAATATCACATGTTGCTGCTGATCTGTTTCATGTTGCTACTGATCTGTTTCATGTTGCTGCTGACAAAAAATATGTTTCATGTTTCTGTGTTCATTCGTGTTCATCTGCTCATACAGACTCATGTTCGTGCTGTTGTTTGGACTAATGTTTTCTATGATATTAGTGCTTAGTGTATTTTTAGTTGATGTTTTTCTTAGTTCATATCTTAGATGTTATTACTGATTTTCTTTTACTTTTTATTGTTGGATGTAACTGGGACCCTGTGTACATAATCTTGTTTCATCACATGTACCACATGTGGTGCAAATGACAAAGATTCTCTGACTCTGATTTAGGGCTTTTTCCAATTATGCTAAATATGAAAGGGTGGGTTGTGGCACCTTTCTCTTCCATATAAATAATAAAATATTGGGCATGGACAATATTTATTTTCATGGTAGTCAAGAGGATAGGAATGGCTATTAGTCAGCTTTCTAATTATTTAACATATAACAACTATTTATTTTATGAGTATATGTGTACATTTAATAGCAACAATTCAAATTCACATTGCACTTGTAAAGATGTAGACTAGTGCTCCTCACTTTTTCACAATACAGTACAGAACTACTATGATGAAAAACATTGTAAAAAACCTACATCATGCATTTAGCTTCTCTCACCTCTGTAGCTGACTGTCCTCTGACGTTCACCAGGGTCCAGTGTGCGGCATTTCTTGGCCATCTGGAATACACTGCCACTGTGTTCTCCACAAAAGGGAGTCTCTGAACAGGAGACCATAAGAGAACAGTGTTCATCTTTAGTCACCAGGTAAAATAACAAGAAATGTGAAGTAGTTCAATCATAAAATCAAAAAGGCGTTCAATACAAGATCAACTGGGCTTTATTTGTTGCAGAATACGTTTCGACTCCTATCCAGGAGGCTTTTTCAATTCCATGAACAAACTGTGAGAAGTTTGGAGTTATAACAGAACCACGCACCATCATATGTAAATTGCAAGCTGAGGTAACACATACATGTAAATTGACAGATCACACCTTAACAGTAGGGGGTTCCCTTGGGGTCTCTGACAGAAGACACAACACTGTATGTAAATTGACAAAAAACACCTCCCACCAAAAACAGAGGCTTCTCAAAGAAATTTGTTAGTCTAATTTACAGACAAGACACCTCTGTTCCCATCCGGTGTAAAACGTTTCGGAATCAGTCCCAAAACTGAGTTATAAGTCTTGGAAAGTTGAAATCTCAGACCTCCTCCTCTGTTAAGAGAAGGTTTTTCTCTCTTAACATAAACAGCTTCCTTCACACCCCTCTCAAACCATCTGTGCTCTCGGTCCAAAATTTGCACATTCTGGTCTTCAAATGAGTGTCCCTTGTCCGTGAGGTGGAGGTGAACAGCTGAGTTTTGTCCAGAGGAGGTTGCTCTCCTGTGTTGGGACATTCTTTTGTGGATGGGCTGCTTAGTTTCTCCAATGTAGCGGTCTGAGCAGACCTCGCTGCACTGGACTGCGTAAACCACACCACTCTGTTTGTGTGTCGGGGTTCTGTCCTTAGGGTGGACCAGCCTCTGTCTGAGAGTCCTGCTGGGTTTGAAATGTACTGGGATGTTGTGTTTGTTAAAAATCCTTCTGAAATTCTCTGAGACTCCAGCAACATAAGGAATGACAATGTTTTTCCGTCTGTTAGACTTTTTCTGTTCATTATTGTGTTTAGCAGATTTCCTTGCTGACATGACAAAAGCCCAGTTGGGATATCCACATGTTTGTATTGAACGCCTTTTTGATTTTATCATGTCCTGGACGACTGAGAATCTTCACCAGCATAGTTCAATCATAAGACATTAACAAAATATCAGTAATATTAAGTATCTAATCTCATTTAAACTTTTTTTAATACAACAGAAATAATAATATCTGGGTTATTTCAATTTCATTTTCATTCAAATTTATTTGAACAAGGACAGCACAATAAACAATGTTACATGTTAAAAACGAAGCAACCATTGTCTTGTACAAAGGTTTTCTAGCCACAGGCTAATTTGCAAACCCAGTCCTTGGTTGGACTTTTATATAAAAACAGCTAAAATTAAATTAAAATTTAATTAAGATTAAACAGTTCCCTCACACACACGCCTGCTCCTCTCTCCCCATGGGGTTCAGTGTTCACAGATTTGGTTTTGTTTCAACCATTTTTTCACCTGGGAATTAAAAACTCTAAGATCAGTTAATGTTTTTATTGTTGATGGTAAACTGTTCCAGATATGAGGACCTTTAAATGAGAAGGAGCACTGACCAAATGAGGTTTTGTATTTTGCAGGTTTACAGTCTCCATCAACTGCACCTCTTGTTGAAACTCCTGAGCTGCTGACTTTTAAAATCATTCTCCTCACCAGCTCTGGGACAAGACCATTAATACATTTAAAAGTTAATTTTAAACAGGATTTTTTTTTTAATTGTCAAAGCTTAATAAATTATATTTCTTCAGTATTTTACAGTGGTGCCACTTCAATGGTTTTTGGTCTAGAACTTTCAGTGCTTCATTCCATCCCCAGTGATATTTATAATATTAAAATTAAATAAAATAATTATATAATCACTCTTTTATAACATGAAAAATTCACATTACTGTTTCACAATGAATAAATCCTTCTGCTGCTTGGTTACTTTAAGTGTATAGCTTTGAAACAACGGCACAACTTATAACTGAAACTGAGGGGTGGAACAGAGCCACGTTTATTCATTATTCCTTCATATTTATTCATCATAAATTATGACTCCATTACAAACTGCTGCTTAAACAAAAAGAGAACAGTTAAAGCTGCACTGACATCATCTTGTAACTATGCATCATATTGCACTACATATATATGTTTTATCATTCAACTATGTTCGTTTTTGCAAACAAACTTATAAATATATTTAATTTTGATTTTAAATTGATTTTAAACTTCGCGCCATGTTTATTCATGGGAAATCCGATTTCACGCGAACGCAGCATGTGACGTAAGGAGACGTAGAGGGCTCCGGTTTTGCATTTACATATTAGGACGGACAATTTAAAACCCGACAAATTTATCAATCTAAGTGAATATTTGAGCTACATGTCTTCAGTTTGGGAAGCAGAAAGTTAGATGAACAAGAAACAGCAGGTTCTAATTTAGGTCTGCACCCGTATTTATTTGATTTTTACCTTATCAGGAAGCGAGGAGGCGAGGAGGGTGGGTGGCAGCTTTATTTATTCCATTCCCAGATGAAGTATTTCTTTTTCTGGGAAAGTGAAAAGGCTCACTTGTTCACTGATGATATTAGAACACCCAAAGGCGACACAACGTAACAGCATTTGTCAAGTAAAAACAAAAAAAGGCGAGCTTCAGGCAGACGCAGACTGCTTCTACGTCTCTTATATGCTGCGTTCGCGTGAAATCGGATTTCCCATGAATAAACACGGCGCAAAGTTTAAAATAAATTTAAAATCAAAATTAAATATATTTATAAGTTTGTTTGCAAAAACGAACATAGTTGAATGATAAAACATACATATGTAGTGCAATATGATGCATAGATACAAGATGATGTCAGTGCAGCTTTAACAACAGACTCTCTGAGGAGGAGTAAAAACAAATTCATCAGTTGACAAGAGTGGTCAGACGTTCGGGTTTATAACTGGCAGCATCTTTTATAGTCATGTACACCACACACCGTTCATAAGCACAGCTAACAAGCTAGCGTTGCATGTGACAGACCAGCTGTTACACACGTTACGCTCACAGTACATTCATGTCTGTACGCTTTATTAACTCGTTGATCGCTTACCTGTGCAGTACGGCAAGAAGGCACATTAATATTTACTGCTGTTACAATTTTTTTTTTTTTTCCATTTATAGATGGCCTCCCTTCACACCTTTTAGCCATCCTCTCACTCCAATATTTTTTTTTTTTTTTTTTTAAGAGAGAAAGAAAGAAAAGAGAAAGTAAGGCAACAAATCAACAATTATCAACCAAAAGAGCACAAGGCAAACACACCCAACCTCCGTCCACAATCCTGCAAAGCACATGACAGAACACAACAATGGAACATACATGCATAAAGACTAATAATATTCATGAGCTTGCAGTAGAATTCTATAAATACACATACCCATATCTACAACTATATATATACAGTAGTATACATACATATACTTTTATATTCATTTATATATATACCCATCTACATATCTACAGATATATATATACAGTAGTATACATACATATACTTTTATATTCATTTATATACCCATCTACATATCTGCATATATATATATATATATATATATATATATATATACATCCCTGCATCCATTTGTGTGTGGTTGTGAGCATGCATAAGTGTATAAGGTTCCTCCAATAGAACATTTAGTAGCGACTGTGAAGCATCAGAGATCCGTCCCCCCAAAGCCCGAGGCAGACGAAGGAGCGATCAAAGCCCAAGACCCCAGGAAGGACCCCGAGCCCAGAGTCCCCAGGACTGCCCGAACAGGACGAGCCACTAGCCCACTCCCCAGATCCTACCAAGGGGAAGAACCGGACGAACCCCTACCAGCGACCACATACAATGACCCCCCGGTGTCGCCCGCGACAAATTCACAGGCCCCCGCCGGAGCCCGCTGCGCCGACGTAGCCCCAGGGCCGGTCA
>JBBPBX010053421.1:0-21343 GCA_038048925.1 Garcialebias charrua | reverse complement strand
ATTACTACTCCCAGCTCATATACAAGGTACTTATAGTACTACAGTACTACTCCCAGCTCATATGCAATGTACTTACAGTACTACTCCCAACTCATACAATGTACTTTAAGTACTACAGTACTACTCCCAGCTCATATACAAGGTACTTATAGTACTACAGTACTACTCCCAGCTCATATACAAGGTACTTATAGTACTACAGTACTACTCCCAGCTCATATACAAGGTACTTACCAGTACTACAGTACTACTCCCAACTCATATACAACATACTTACAGTACTACAGTACTACTCCCAACTCATATACAAGGTACTTATAGTACTACAGTACTACTCCCAGCTCATATACAACGTACTCTTGCAGTACTACAGTACTACTCCCAGCTCATATACAACGTACTCTTACACTACTATAGTTCTGTTGAATTCAGTTTATTTCTGTACCTGCACGTCCCAACAGCAGTTGTCTAAGGACACTGAACAGAAACATTAACAGACATTATCAAAGACATTCAATAAAAGTTCTCAGTCTGAGGAAGCAGCAGATTGTGTTAAATTTTCACTTCCTCACAGTCTCCCATCCTGAGCAAGCACAAAGGAGACGGTGGAAAGAAAAACTCCCTTTTGACGGGAAGAAACCTCCAGCACAACCAGGCTCAGAACGAGCGGCCATCTGCTTCGACCTGCTGGGTTAGAGAGGACAGGAAGTAGAAGAATTAATTTCTGAAATTGACAGGGAGCCAGTGGAGAGAAACTAAAACTGGAGAGAGATGATCTCTCCCAGTAACTCCAGTTAAGACTCTGACAGCAGCATTTTGGATCAACTGAAGACTTTAAAGAAGTATTTGGACACCCAGATAACAAACCATTGCAATAGTCCAGTCTAGACGTGACAAATGCATGAACCAGTTTTTCTGCAAATTTTTTTAGATGTTTCTAATTTTAGTGATTTACGCAGGTGGAAGGAGGAGGTTCTAGTAACTTTTTTAATGTGGGGGATAAAAGACATGTCCTGATCAAAAATAACACCAAGATTTTTAACATTAGAACTGGAGGCAGATTAATGTCATCCAAGGAGGAGAAAGACTGAAACATTTATTCCTAAGACGCTCAGGTCCATAAACCAAAACCTCAGTCTTGTCTGTGTTAGAAAGGAGAAAATTAAAGGTCCACCGACATGATTTTTTTACTATTCATAAAATTGCTCAAAATATATATATTTAATCATTTAAATATGTTCCTTTATGCAAACAAAATGATAAATCACTTTAATTTTGCTTTAAAAGTGATTTTGAACTTCAAGCCGTGTTTAATCATGGGAAATCTGATTACACCCGAACGCACCATCTGTGATGTCACACCGGGCAGAGCTCTGGGCTTGTCACAGTGCGCAGGTATGAGCAGCTCGACATGAAGGTAAGTCTGATACAGCATCAGACCTAAATTAGATCCTGTTGTTTCTTGTTCCATCACCCAAACTATTTTCTGCTTCCCAAAATGAAGACAAATAGCTCAAATCTTCACATAGATTGATAAATTTGTCGGGTTTTAAATGGTCCGCTATTAAAGAGACCAGAGCCCTCTGCCCAGTGTTATGTCACAGATGGTGCGTTTGTGTGTAATTGGATTTCCCATGATTAAACACGGCTTGAAGTTCAAAATAACTTTTAAAGCAAAATTAAAGTGATTTAGCATTTTGTTTGCAAAAATGAACATATTTAAATGATAAAAGATATATATTTTGAGCAATTTTATGAAAATTAAAAATCATGTCAGTGGGGCTTTAAGGGTCATCCAGGTTTTTACGTCTTTAAGACATGCTTGTAGTCGTAAGTAGCTGATTGGATTCATTGGGTTTAATGGACAAATACTTTATACGGTACCGGTAATTGTGTATCATCAGCATAACCATTAAAATTTATCCCATGCTGTTTAATAACTTTACCTAATGGAAGCATATATAAAGTAAAGTGTATTGGCCCAAGCACTGAACCCTGAGGGACTCCTTTAGTAACTTTGGTGTATGATTGTATGATTGTTAGGCTGATTGGTGACTCTAAATTGACCCTAGGTGTGAGTGTGAGAGTGGATGGTTGTTTGGTGTGAGTGAGACAGGTCCCTCTTGTAAATGAGTCCCCGTGACTCAACGAGGCTAGCCTGTATAAATAAAGGTTGAATGAATGAATGAAATGATGAAGATTCATTATTTACATTTACAAATTGGAATCTATCAGATAAATATGATTTAAACCAATTTAGAACTGTTCCTGTAATTCCAATATCATATTCAAGTCTCTGTAATAAAATATTATGATCAACTGTATCAAATGCAGCACTGAGGTCTAACAGGATCAGTGTAGACCAGGGCTTAAATTGCCAGATTTCCGACTTGAGTGAGAAATTCCTCCAGTCCACCTCAATTTAACTGTAGTTAATTTTCATTCAACCTTTATTTAGGCAGGTTAATCCCATTGAGCCTCGAGGACGCATTTACAAGAGAGACCTGCTACAAACCTGATGACAACAGCAACAGTAGATTTTCCTTAAACAGTCAACAATAGACGAACATAAGAGAGAAATACAGATTTTTTTAACAAGTTAAAACAAAGATGTCAAAGTAGAAAAACAGCTAGATTATAAGGCAAATGTTTACTATAAATGGATACAAGCTGATACAACAGTGCCTCCATCACCCGAGTCCCTGACCTACTGTGTATCTCTCTCCTGCAGCAGAATAACCTCAGTAACCCCCCAACACCACCAGCCTCCCTGCCCCCCACACCTCCACCTGTTGCCAGGCAGAAACTGCTCAATGGCTTCGCCACCACGGAGGAGCTGACCAGGAAGGAGATCAGTGAGCAGGAAGGTGAGGACCTAATAGAATACTTTAGCCGCCTGCTGTGTCTGACGAGCTGCTGTACCATACCATACCTTTTTATTCATAGAGCACTTAAAACAGCTACAAGGCCAAGCAAAGTGCTGTACAAACAAACAAAAAACAGGCAACACATAAGCAACATACAAAATTAAGTTAAAAAAAAACAGAAGACTGTATAGACATAAAAATGTTGCAGATAATAAATATAACGACTAACCTGTGTGAAGCAAACGGGTTCAAAAACAGATCATCTGGTGTTTAAGGCAACGGAATAGTAGTGGGTTTTTAAACGGGATTTGAAAACTGAGGGGGAGGGGCCTGTCTGATGAGCAGAGGTAACTCGTTCAAGAGTCTTGGGCCTGCTACATAGAAGGCCCTGTCACCTCTGCGCTTAAGACGAGTTCCTGGAACTGTGAGGAGCAACTGGTCCGCTGACCTCAGAGAACGTGGTGGGACATACGGGTGTAGCAAATCAGAGAGATGGGGGGGGGGCGAGACTGTTCAGCGATTTGTAGACATACAGGAGAATTTTGAACTGGATTCAAAGATGAACCAGTAGCCAGTGCAGGGAGGCCAAGACTGGTGTAATGTGCTCTCTTTTGCCTGTACTGGTTAAAAATCAGGCTGCTGCGTTCTGGACCAGTTGTAGTCGTGCAATGGTGGTCTGACTGATACCCAACAGGAGTGAATTGCAGTAATCAAGCCTAGATGTAATAAATGTGTATATTACTGTCTCCAGGTTATTTTTGGATAATATGGGCTTCAGCTTAGTCGCCTCAGCTGGAAAAAACGGGATTTAACAATCATGTTTACATGACTTGAGTTTCATGGAAGGATCCATTATCACTCCCAGATTTATGACTTTTTGTTTTTCAGACAGGGCTAGAGCAGAAAGGTCGATGCAGTGGTTTGTGATCGTGTCGTTGGGAGGGAACAATATGGCTTCAGACTTCTTTTCATTGAAACTTAAGAAATTTAAAGCCATCCAGTCCTTGATATCAGCCAGGCAGTCGAGCAGAGGTTAAATAGAGCATGTACCATTGTGTCTTAGGGGGAAGTAAATTTGACAGTCATTAGCGTAGAAGTGAAAAGGTTTGTTGTGTTTCTGGAAAATAGCACCAAGTGGCAGTAGGTATAAGGAGAAAAGGAGAGGACCCAGGATGGACCCCTGTGGAACCCCCCATTTAAGCGCTGCCGCTGTAGAACTAAAATATTTTATGGAAACACTAGCCTGGTTAAAACCAGACCCTTGTGCTTCACTTCGCCTAGGACTAGGGTCTGGACTTTCTCCATAGAGGAACGATTCTTGCTGGAGGCGTGGCGTCTGCTGATGGCTGCTCCCCCGTGGTCTGTTGAACTTGACATCAGCTCCGCCTCCTGCTGAATTTTCTCTCGCTGCCTTTGCATATTCTGTGTTTATATGTTAATAAAACATTCTAATAAAATAAAACCATGGATCGCTGGTCCAACACACCAGAAGACCAGGAAATCTGATGGGACTCGGGCAGCAACGTAAAACCCGAGTTTAATTCTCGTGACAACCTCAGTCATTTCCTTGTTCATTTCACTCAGCGGAGGGAGAGGAGGAGGAGGAGGGAGCGATGATCACTTACTTTTGGCAAAAAAAAAAGAAAAGAAAACTCCAGATAAGGGATTAAGAAGGGGAAATTAATACATTTGTGTCACATATAAAACAGTCCTGCATCGCTTTGAATGAGAACATGCGAATGCTCGTTGGCTGCGCGCTCCCCCGTGGTCTTCTGAACTTGACTTCAGCTCCGCCTCCTGCTGAATTTTCTCTCGCTGCCTTTGCATATTCTGTGTTTATAATGTTAATAAAACGTTCTAATAAAATAAAATAAAACCATGGATCGCTGGTCCAACACACCAGAAGACCAGGAAATCTGATGGGACTCGGGCCGCAACATAAAACCCGAGTTTAATTCTTGTGACAACCTGAGACGTTTCCTCATCAGCGGAGGGAGAGGAGGAGGAGGGAGCGAGCGATCACTTGACTTTTGGCCAAAAAAACAAAAGAAAACTCCAGATAAGGGATTAAGAAGGGGAAATTAATACATTTGTGTCACATATAAAACTGTCCTGCATCGCTTTGCATTGCTTTGAATGAGAACATGCGAATGCTCGCTGGCTGCGCTGGGTCAGGTGGGGGCGTGGGTTAGGGGCCAAAAACTCCGCCTTCTGTTCTCTGATTTGTCCGGTCAAAAATCGGCCGGAGAAATTGTTGTCTATGGGAGAAGTCCCAGACTGTGCAGTGAAGGGAAATGAGAATTGAGCGGAGCTGTGCAGGAAGGCGAGGGCCAGGCTATGGAAACACAAAAGGACCTGTCAGTGAGGTAGGATCTGAACCAACTGAGGGCTGAGCCTGTGATGCCCACCCACTGCTCCAACCTAGCAATGAGGATCTCATGGTCAATGGTATTAAAAGCAGATGTAAGATCCAATAGGACAAGCAGCACAGAATCCAACTGGGACTCAACTATTTTTTTCCAGAAGTTTAGAAACAGATGGGAGTCTGGAGACGGGCCTGAAGTTGGATACGACTAAGGGGTCAAGGTTTTTTTTTTTTCAGGAGAGGTTGAACAGCAGCATGTTTTAATGTTTTTGGCACCACGCCAGTGGATAAACTGCTATTCACTGAATGGAAGAACCTAGATTAGGAAAAATCTCCTTTAGTAGCCGAGGGAGGACCACATCAAAGGGGGGACCAGATGGTTTCAGGCTGCACATGACCTGCTTTAGAGAAGACAGAGAGATTGGTTCAAAATGGTCAAATACAGCAACAGATTGAGGTGAGATGGATGGATCATGAGTTGGAGGAGAAATGAGATGGTCGCAATTTTTTCTAAAAAGAAATGTAGGAAGTTCTCGCACAGCTCAGTCGAGGTTTCCAGAGGTGATGGTTCAGTAAGGTGGAGAACAGAGTTCAGGGTGGAGAACAGAACTCGTGGATTGTGAGAGTTTGAGGCAATTATTTTAAAAAAAGTTTCTTCTTTTGGCTTCTCCCTTCGTCAGGGGTCACCACAGCGAACTACGGTAGTCGCAAGAAAAGTTTGAGGCAATGATCTCAGAGAAGTATTGAGATTTAGCCGTCTTTACTGCTTTCTGATAACGACGCCAACTCTCTTATGCTGGTGAAGATTCTCAGTCGTCCAGGACAAGAAATACCCGTTGTGGAACTAATCACAGCCACTGAATCTGCGATTAAGAACAACAATTTGGTTGTTAGGCTGATTGGTGACTCTAAATTGACCCTAGGTGTGAGAGTGGATGGTTGTTTGGTGTGAGTGAGACAGGTCCCTCTTGTAAATGAGTCCCCGTGACTCAACGAGGCTAGCCTGTATAAATAAAGGTTGAATGAATGAAAAAACAATTTGACAGAAACAGGCTAAACAACTTCGGATGAAAATATCAGCTACCCTCTCCAGTGCCAAACTGCCTCCCTCAAATCTTACACCGCAGGAAAGGAAGGCTGTAACATCACTCAGCCAAGACCAAAACATCACCATTTTACCAGCAGACAAAGGAAGATGCACAGTAGTCCTCAACACGTCTGATTATCAGGAGAAAATAACCACACTACTAAGTGACAGTAACACCTATGAGCCCTTGAAGAGGGATCCAACTAACACCTTTAAAAAGAAAGTCACTGATTATCTGCAAAAACTTGAAAAGGAGAAAACAATCAATCGATCATTGTATTATAGATTGTACCCGGGGGAGGCCACTCCCTGTCTGTATGGACTTCCAAAAATACACAAAGAAGATACACCTCTCAGACCCATTGTAAGCAGCATGAACTCAGTGACATACAATGTTGCTAAACATCTGGCTGGTATTTTAGCTCCTCTGGTTGGAAACACGTCCCATCATATAAAGAACTCCATTGATTTTTCCAACAAAGTTCAACATTTGAAGCTGGCCCCAGGAGAATCTCTTGTATCATATGATGTGACTTCTCTGTTCACATGCATACCCATTTCTGAAGCAGTAGAAACCGTCAAAAAACGACTTCTACAGGACAAGGATCTGGACAAAAGGACCAACTTCACCCCAGACCACATCTGCACCTTGCTGAATCTCTGCCTCTCCACCACCTATTTCAAGTTCAATGACTGTTTTTACAGACAGAAGCACGGCTGTGCCATGGGATCTCCAGTGTCACCCATTGTTGCCAACCTTTACATGGAGGAAGTAGAACAGAGAGCCCTAAACTCCTATGAGGGGACAACTCCAAGCCATTGGTTCCGATATGTGGATGATACCTGGGTCAAAATCCAAGCCAGGGAGGTGGAAGCGTTCACCAGACACATTAACTCGGTCGACAACAACATCAAGTTCACCAGAGAGGATGCAAACGACAACAAGCTGCCTTTTTTGGACTGTTTGGTACATATGGAGGGAGAGGACAGTCTTAACATTGAAGTTTACAGAAAACCAACCCACACAGACCAATATCTCCTGTTTGACTCTCACCATCCACTGGAGCACAAACTTTCTGTCATCCGAACCTTACAGCATCGGGCAGAACACATCCCCACAAGGACAGAAGGGAAGAAAAAGGAACAGAAACAAATCAACAAATCTCTGCAAACATGTGGATATCCCAACTGGGCTTTTGTCAAGTCAGCGAGGAAATCTGCTAAACACAATAATGAACAGAAAAAGACTAACAGACGAAAAAACATTGTCATTCCTTATGTTGCTGGAGTCTCAGAGAATTTCAGAAGGATTTTCAACAAACACAACATCCCAGTACATTTCAAACCCAGCAGAACTCTCAGACAGAGGCTGGTGCATCCTAAGGACAAAACACCAACACACAAACAGAGTGGTGTAGTGTACGCAGTCCAGTGCAGCGAGGACTGCCCAGACCGTTACATTGGAGAAACTAAGCAGCCCATCCACAGAAGAATGTCCCAACACAGGAGAGCAACCTCCTCTGGACAAAACTCAGCTGTTCACCTCCACCTCACGGACAAGGGTCACTCTTTTGAGGACCAGAATGTGCAAATTTTGGACAGAGAGCACAGATGGTTTGAGAGGGGTGTGAAGGAAGCTGTTTATGTTAAGAGAGAAAAACCTTCTCTTAACAGAGGAGGAGGTCTGAGATTTCAACTTTCTAAGACTTATAACTCAGTTCTGGGGCTGATTCCCAAACGTTTTACACCGGATGGGAGCAGAGGTGTCTTGTCTGTGAATTAGACTAGCAAAGTTTTTTTGAGAAACCTCTGTTGTTGGTTTGGGAGGGTGTTTTTGTCAATTTACATACAGTTGTGTGTCTTCTGTCAGAGACCTCAAGGGAACTCCCTATTGTTAAGGTGTGATCTGTCAATTTACATGTATGTGTTACCTCAGTTTTAAATTTACATACCCGGTATGTTGGTGCGTGACTCACTGTTATAACTCCACGCATACACAGTCTGTTTCATTGAATTGATAAAGCTCCTCGGATGAGAAGCGAAACGTCTTCTGTAACAAATAAAGTCCAGTTGATCTTGTATTGAATGCCTTTTTTGACAACTCTTTTTTTAGTATTTGAAAAGAGACCTGCAGCCGGTCTTTTCTCCATTTGCGCTCCTCCCTCCTGTACTGTTGCCTAACGGCCTTGGTGACGTCATTCAGCCAAGGTTCTGCTCTGAGTTTTGATTTTCTAGATTTAACAGGAACAACATGATCCAGAGCCTTTAAGCAGACGTCGTTGAACTGGGATGTCAGCTCCTCAGTGGCGGAGAGAATCACCGGGGGCTGAATTATCATTTCAGAGTTAAAAACATCTGTGAAACGTGCGGCAGTGAAATGGTTAATGGCCCGGCTGCGAAGTGCAGGAACGCACGGCTTAGGAGTTAAATGGGGAAGGGTGAACTCAAACCGGACTGGCATGTGGTCTGAAAACACATTGTCACCGATTTCAAGATTAGAAACAGTCAAATCACGAGTTAAAATGAGGTCCAGTGTATGTCCGCGCTCTTGGGTGGGACCATTTACATGTTGATTTAGATTAAATGAGGCCAATAAATCTTTTTTTTTTTTCCTAAGTTTATTTTAGATTTTTGAAGTACGTTACAGAAGAATTGTGAAAAGTACAATACAGGGAACCCCCGACCTACGAACGAGTTCGGGACCTAAGAACCGTTCGCAGCTCGATCCGGTCGTAGGTAGGGGGTGAAAATTGCGTCCCGTTCGTAGGTCGTTATTCTGTTCGTAGGTCGCGGAAATACCGCTAACGGTGCGCCGCGCACACATTTAACAGCATGAGACTGACATACTGGCCCATAAACATGCACAGAACTTTATTTACAAACACTTATCTAAACCATTACACCACACATGCATCCATAAACACACACAGTAACTGTACATCAGTAACTTCACATCAGAACTGCAGGAAATCAGCTGGAAATCACATCAGCAAAATGATGTCAACAATCACACATGAACACTTCTCAAAGTGCAGCTTTTAACATCAGAACAGCAGCAAATCAGGGACTCACATCAGCAAAATGATGTCAACAATCACACATGAACACTTCTCAAAGTGCAGCTTTTAACATCAGAACAGCAGCAAATCAGGGACTCCCATCAGCAAAATGATGTCAACAATCACACATGAACACTTCTCAAAGTGCAGCTTTTAACATCAGAACAGCAGCAAATCAGGGACTCCCATCAGCAAAATGATGTCAACAATCACACATGAACACTTCTCAAAGTGCAGCTTTTAACATCAGAACAGCAGCAGTGCAACCAGTGCGTTGATGAGTGTCCATGTGCATGAGAAAGAAGTCCATGAACTCAGAAAAAGCTAGAAGCAGCAGAAAAATGAAACAAAATTGTCTTACTTTGACTGAAGTGTAGGTAGACAGATGTTTTTCTCATGATCAAACCTGCATCTTGCTCAACAATGAATGTTGGGAGCATTTACTTTTCCACTGTCATGCCCAACTAACAACAGCCAAGGGGCAATCCCCTCCCCCACCTCGCCGATTGCCGTGTGTGACGCAGTTACGCCGTAGCTCGATTATATACTTGTAATGGGGCTCGTTCGTAGGTCACGTTTTTTCTGCCGTACGTCGATGGTATTCTTCTACTTTGGCTCGTTCGTAGGTCCCGTGGTTCGCAGGTCGGTGGAGTCGTAGGTCGGGGGTTCCCTGTATTAACAATGTACTGTACTGTCCATTTAATTGAACACCAAAAGAACGAATATCTTAAACAATAATGAGGCCAATAAATCTAAAAAGTCCTTAACCAAGGGTTTCTCATGACAGCACACATGCAAATTAAAATCCCCAATAATGACTGCACAATCATATTTTGGTGCGATTTCAGCCAAAAAAATCAAAAAATTCATTGATGAAATTCTTAGAACGAGGTGGACGGTAGACGAGTGCGCATACAGTCGCAGGCGAATGGCCGAGTTCAAAGACAGTCAGCTCAAAACTGGAGCAGGAAACAGAGATGGCCAGTTGTTAACAGTCAAAAGTTGATTTGAATAATGTTAATAATCCACCACCACGCCGGCCTGATGGCCGCAGGTCATTAAAATACAGACAATTCAGTGGTAATAATTCCGTCAAGGCGCTGGACTCACCCGGCGACAACCAAGATTCTGTGACAAAGAAAAAGTCCAAATCGTGCTCTTGAAAGTAATCCCTGAGGATGAAAGTTTTGTTGGTGACAGATCTTGCATTGACCACACATCCTGATAAGAGTCAGCGGCAGAAAAACGAAAGTCCAGGAGCTGTTGACGATCATACACCAGTAGCGCGTTTATGTCCCAGATGAAAAACAAACAAAATGCAAATCATCCGAACACCTTCAGCAGAGGTGGATTGCAAGCCATGTACACGGGCGTTACCTTACCGTAATAAGTCCTCTGCTGTGTCTGACAGGTTGTTTTAGACCTTTGCTATGCGTGACAGGCTGTTGTAGTCATTTGTTGTGCTTGACAGGCTGTTTTAGCTCTCTGCTGTGTCTGACAAGCTATTTTAGCCCTTTGCCTTGTCTGATGGGCTGTTTTAGCCCTCTGCTTTGCCTAACAGGCTGTTTTAGCTCTCTACTGTGTCTGACGGGCTGTTTTAGTCCTTTGCTTTGTCTGTAGGCTGTTTTAGCCCTCTGCTATGTCTTACAGGCTGTTTAGCCCTTTGCTGTGTCTGACAAGCTGTTTTAGCCCTCTACTGTGTCTGACAAGCTGTTTTAGCCCTCTACTGTGTCTGACTGACTGTTTTAAGCCGCTGATGTCTGACGGACTGTTTTAGCCCTCTGCTTTGCCTAACAGACTGTTTTAGCTCTCTACTGTGTCTGACAAGCTGTTTTAACCCTTTGCTCTGTCTAACAGGCTGTTTTAGCCTTCTTCTGTGCCCGACAGGCTCCTTTAACCCTCTGCTGTATCTGACAGCCTGTTTTAGTTCTTGTTGTGTCTGATAGGCTTTTTTAGCCTTTTGCTTTTCCTGACAGCCTGTTTTGGCCCTGTGCTGTGTCAGATGGGCTCCTGTGGTGTCTCAAGCTTTTACCTGTTCAGGTTACATTTGTGTTTTACATCAGTGAAAGGTGTGTCAGCACTGAAGCAGAAGGAGGAGGAGCTTCTGAGTCTAAACCACCCCTCCAAGACTGTACATGTCCCCGCCTCCCTGCCAACTCCACCTCATAACAATCAGGAAGAGCTCAGGTAAGGCCTGCCTACACACCCAGTAGCAGTTTGTGTCGCAGAACACACCTGACTTCTTTGTTGGTTTCTCAGAGCGCAGAATTCCTCGGACCACGACAGCCTGGATGGCTTTGTGCCGTCGTCGTCTCCGGAAAGCGTAGAGGACATGGTGGTGAGCAGGTACCCCGACCTCTCCTTCATCAAGACGGAGCCGCCCTCACCCTGCCCCTCGCCTACATTTCCCATAATCCCCTGTGCCTGGGGCAAAGGTCAGTCAGCTACAGCCTCACAGGCTCCTTAATGTTTGTCACCTGCTGATCAGCTGGCGACTCTGTGTTCAGGCTCTGCGGTGAAACGGGAAGTGAAGGTGGAGCCTCACCTGCAGGATCACCCTTCCTGCTCCAACAAAGACCTGGTTACCATAACGATAACTCTGAACCCAGTCGCAGCTCAGGTAAACACCTACCCCTGTCTATGGGTACTCATCAATAGTCCCTCCCCCCTCATGACATCACACTATTTGCAGAATGTTCCGGGCGTGATGGCAACGATGGCAGGGCTGCTGCGGGTCCCGGGACCCATCAGCTACCAGCTGAGCCGAGCTCCAGGCTCTGAGCAGAACTCTCTGGCCCTTCTGGCTGGAATCCGTGTGCCGGTGGTTCATGTGTGTATCTCTTCTGTTTGGACTTTACACCTGGACCCTGTGAGCACCTTATCTAATGTTTGACCCCTGGTTCCTGCAGGGTCCAGGACCTGGCAGGCTGCAGAAGGCGCACCCTGCTGCGGGGAACCAGCCGCGATGCTGCAGTCGCTGCAAGGGGCTGCTGGGAAACGAAGTCCACCTCAAACAGGTGGGCCTCAGAGACTGGGCCTCAGTCAACCTGCAGGGTGTCAGACAGGAAATAACCCTTTGTGTTTTACAGGAACCAGAGTCCAGAACCGGATCCAGCCTACTGTTCTGCAGTCCCAACTGTTCTGCCCTGTACCAGTCCGAGAATCAGAACCATTCCACAGGAAGCAAGGTGAGGCTACACACCTGTTTGTTCTCTGATTATCAGTCTCACACTGAACATTTCTTTACCCATAATGCACCTGTCTCTGTGTGTTCTCAGCCTGCAATCCCAGGTGTGCTGACTGGATCTGAGCCAACTCCTCCCAGCAGAACCCAGCACCGGTACACCAACAACATGTCCTCTATCGCCGTCCAGTGTCTTCCTCACACTCCATACTTCTCCTCCTCCTCCTCCCCGCCGCTCACCTTCCCTCCCGCCTCCGCCATCACCATGGAGACCAGACCCCGCATGGACAGCCTCAAGGTGAGAGGAGCTACCTTCTCAATAACAGGCGGCCATTTCGCCACCAACTCTGACTGATGGTTTTTTTTCCTTTGGAATCAATCGATGCGCCGGCGTGTGATAGTCACATGACCAATTTCAGTCACTCTAGCGGGAAAGACACTCCATTTTAATGTGGGTCAAAAGTACACGCTTTAAACCACACACCAGTTTTTAAATTATGTTGGTAGGCCAAGTAAAACGAAAGGTACGTACTGTATGTAACTACAGTTGACCGCCAGAGGGCATTGCTCAAAGCACTGAATGTTCCCTTCGCGCATGCGCCATTCGAGTAGTAATTCCAGTGGAGTCACAGGTGTGGCATATCAGGTGATCAGTCGGAAGCTGTATGGCCTGATGTCACCCGATGCTCTGCTCCTACAGAATCTTCTCGTGGAATGCAAGGATTCTGAGGGACAGAGAATTTCTGGCGGTCATCCGAGATTCTTAGAACTGTAGTTACATGTGTAATTTTTGTTCTATTTCATTCCTCCTGACCACCAGAGGGTGGTGCTGAAAGCACTGAATGACTAATACCACTGATGTCACAAGGAATCCTGAGCACATACCTCACTGAGAAGGCCCAGAGGACCCTTGCAGAAGAACCTGGCCCAGAGGATGAGGATGAGGGGTGGCCACGTTGGCGTTGTAAAATCTGGTGAACGTGCTTGGGGAAGCCAATGATGCAATAACACATATTGCTTCCAGCAGAACCCCTGTCAAGGCTGTCCAGAAAGCGGAGCCGCTCCTGGTAGTGTATCTTCACACCAACCGGCGGGGGGCCGTGCCCTGCTTCGTAGGAGAGACGTTGCTTGGAAAGAGGACAACCTAACCTAGGGCCTCCAAAACATAGGAACAGCTGGTCTAAGTGACTTATGGTGGTAGTACTTGCGATCTATGCCTCCAGTGCCCTCATTAGGCACAACAACCCAGACCTGTTGCCACCCCCACCACCACCACCAGCTTAGGCTGAAATCGTGCCAGTCTCAATGGTTGGCTACAGTGAGAGCGAGATAACACCTTAGGTGCAAAAGCCGTCTTTGGCCGCAAGGTAACACCAGAGCCATCAGGACCCCCACCTGAGACATGAGGGGCTGTTGGCTAGAGCATGTACAAACCGGATTCCAAAAAAGTTGGGACACTAAACAAATTGTGAATAAAAACTGAATGCAATGATGTGGAGGTGCCAACATCTAATATTTTATTCAGAATAGAACACAAATCACAGATCAAAAGTTTAAACTGAGAGAATGGATCTTTTTTTTTTATTATTATTTTTTTTTACATTTTTGGGCGCTAGTGGCCTTTATTGGAGAGGGATAGGGCGAAACGGGTAGAGAGGGGGGAGACACCACAGAAAGAAGCTCGTCGGGTCTGGGACGTGAACCCGCGACGCCTGTGGAGAGGCTCAGCCTCAAGCATATGTGCCGCCCGCTTTATCCCCTGCGCCAAAGCGGCGTCACAGAGAATGTATCATTTTAAGGGAAAAATATGTTGTTTCAAAATTTCATGGCGTCAACAAATCCCAAAAAAGTTGGGACAAGTCCATTTTTACCACTGTGTGGCATCCCCCCTTCTTCTTACAACACTCAACAGACGTCTGGGGACAGAGGAGACCAGTTTCTCAAGTTTAGAAATAGGAATGCTCTCCCATTCATGTCTAATACAGGCCTCTAACTGTTCAATCATCTTGGGCCTTCTTTGTCGCACCTTCCTCTTTATGATGCGCCAAATGTTCTCTATAGGTGAAAGATCTGGACTGCAGGCTGGACATTTCAGTACCTGGATCCTTCTCCTACGTAGCCATGATGTTGTGATTGCTGCAGAATGTGGTCTGGCATTATCTTGTTGAAAAATGCAGGGTCTTCCCTGAAAGAGATGACGTCTAGATGGAGCATATGTTGTTCTAGAACCTGAACATAGTTCTCTGCATTAATGGTGCCTTTCCAGACATGCAAGCTGCCCATGCCACAAGCGCTCATGCAACCCCATACCATCAGTGATGCAGGCTTCTGAACGGAGCGTTGATAACAACTTGGGCTATCCTTGTCCTCTCTGGTCCGGATGACATGGCGTCCCAGTGTTCCATAAAGAACTTCAAATTGTGACTCATCTGACCACAGAACAGTCTTCCATTTTACCACACTCCATTTTAAATTCATTCAACCTTTATTTATACAGGCTAGCCTCGTTGAGCCACGGGGACTCATTTACAAGAGGGACCTGTCTCACTCACACCCAGGGTCAATTTAGAGTTACCAATCAGCCTAACATGCATGTTTTTGGACTGTGGGAGGAAACCGGAGCACCCGGAGAAAACCCACGCATGCACGGAGAGAACATGCAAACTCCACCCAGAAAGGCCCCCGGACCGGGATTTGATCCAGGGACCTGCTCGCTGAGAGGCAGCAGCTCTACCAGTTGTGCCACCGTGCTGCCACGGTGACCCCTGGTGACCCCTAAATGACCCCTGGCCCAGTGCAAACGTCTGAGCTTGCGGAGCTTGCTTAGAAATGGCTTCCTCTTTGCACTGTAGAGTTTCAGCTGGCAATGGCGGATGGCACGGTGGATTGTGTTCACTGACAATGCTTTCTGGAAGTATTCCTGAGCCCATTCTGTTATTTCCTTGACAGTGGCATTCCTGTTTGAGGTGCAGTGATGTTTAAGGGCCCGGAGATCACGAGCATCCAGTAGAGTTTTACGGCCTTGACCCTTACGCACAGCGATTGTTCCAGATTATCTGAATCTTTTGATGTTATGCACGGTTGATGATGATAACTTAAAAGTCTTTGCTATTTTACGCTGGGTAACACCATTCTTGTATTGCTGCACTATCTTTCTGCGCAACAATGGTGGAATCAGTGATCCTCTTACCATCTTGGCTTCTGAGAGACACCGACACTCTGAGAAGCTCTTTTTATACCCAATCTGTTGTCAATTGACCTAACTAGTGTTAATTGGTCTTCAGCTGTTCGTTATATGCTCAATTTCCTTTTTCCAGCCACTTATTGCTACTTGTCCCAACTTTTTTGGGATTTGTTGACACTGTGAAATTTTGAATCAACATATTTTTCCTTTAAAATGTTACATTTACTCAGATTAAACTTTTGATCTGTCATCTATGTTCTATTACGAATAAAATATTGACATTTGCCATCTCCACATTGTTGCATTCAGTTTTTATTCACAATTGATCATGTGAGCAGCTGGTTTCAGGCTGTCATCAGCCAACTGGTTGATCCACTGTGAGAGGGTGCTATTTATAAGACTGAGCTGAATACAGCTCCTCAGACTGAGGAAGTCTTTTGGAGGAAAGACACAATGTTTCTACAATTTTTATTTTTATTTTTTTTTATGTCCAGAGGACCAGACTTAGCTTTTTTAGACTTGTGGTACACCATTGCTGACTGTTAAATAACTGGAGGAAGGGCAATTACCGTTGAACACATTGCCTCTAGTCTGAAAGATAGAGAACCAACCAATGGTGTGATCTGAGAAACCAATTTCTGAGAGCTTATTACACAAGATGTTATGATCCACTGTGTCAAAAGCTTTAGACAGGTCTAAGAAAAGTGCAGCACAATAATCCTTAGCATCCAATGCTTCAACAACGTCATTAAGAACATTCAGTGAAGCAGTCGTTGTGCTGTGTTGTGATATTGTTGTTCATATGAGGCTTTGATGTGGATCAGATTTCATGATCTTGTCTGTAGTTACAGAAAATGGAAAAGTTTTTGAGCTGCCTGAATTTAGCTGAGACTGCTGTAAGACAAAGAATAAAGATCAATTAATTGTGAAACAATCGTTTAGATTCCTGAAACTGTACGATGTCTCGTTTTACAAAAAGGTGCACCTGATTTAAATGAAATAAAATAAACTGAATTGAATTGAATTGAAAATAGACTGACATCTGCTGCTGATATTCATTCTTCATTCACAAGAAGATGGCTGCCGCGGACAGACGTTCAACGAAACGCTGCGCTGCGAGGCAGTTTTAAAATTTTCTAACAATTCAAACCGACAACTCTGACAATCAAACTCGTATGCTTGAGGACTTAAAATTAATTGGATGGAGAAAGGCGATTAATAGACGGTTACGACTGACTTACCCGGTCCGGGTGCTTTCTGAGGAGTGAATTGTCGCTATCGGACCAGCGGGTTGCTGGAGCCGAGGATCCGGTCTTCGTGTTTCGGACCTGTGAGCTGTGGCGACAATTGTACGCCTGCCAAAGTGGCCTGGTTAGCATTGCAGCTGGGCCTCGTCTCGGACTGGTTAGCATTGTAGCTGGGCCTCGTCTCGGACCGGTTAGCATGGTGGCTGGGCCTCGTCTCTGCCTTCGGAGGTTTGGTTAAACCTCTGCGGACTTTGGCGGAGTACGGCTGCACATGTGTCTGACATAGTAAGCCGGTGAGCCGTGTAGCTGCAAGCTGGACCTCGTCTCGACCAGGGAGGACCTCGCCTGACCTCGGCGGACTTCTGTGGAGTTCGGAGGACTCGGTGACTGCACTTCGGCGGACTTCGGCAGACTTCGGCAGACTTCGGAGGACTTCGTCAGACTTCGGCGGACTTCGGAGAAATTCGGAGAAATTCGGCGGAAGAACTCGTGGGTGAACAGTGAGCCTATTTATTCAGGCTTTGACCTTCACAGAAAACTATTATTAAGACCAGAGTTACTGGGATTGAGGCAAACTTTGCCTTTTCACCAGCAATCTGTTGTATGTATATTAAACATGGCTGGTAAAGGAAAAAAAGGGAAGAAAGAACTTGTGGAAGAACAAGTTCAAGAACAAAGTCTTGAAACTATGGAAGATATAAAAAAGTCAATAAACTTTATAGGATTAGAACTAAAAAAGCTATCCACTAATCAAGAAAAATTGATTGGTTTATTGGAGGAAGTAAAGCTACTTAGACTTCAAATATCGGAAAAGGACAAGAAAATCTTGGAACTTGAAAACAAAGTGGATGATATAGAGAGGATCTTGAGACAAGAAAACCTGGTGATATCAGGATTAGAAGTTAAACCCAGATCCACAGAAGATGCAATGCCTCAGGATCTACAATCTCTGGAAGACCAAGTAGTGACTTTCTTACAAGATAAAGATATTAATATTACTCAAGACGATCTATCCATGTGTTACACCTTGCCTAACAAGTCTAACAAAAGCAAACCTGCTATAATTGTTAGATTTGTTAGCAGGAAAATAAGGAATACTGTATTAATGCAAACAAAAAAATTAAGTGGTACTAAGGTTTACATCAACGAACATTTAACTAAAAAAAAATAACAATATTGCATGGGCAGCAAGGTTGTTAAAAAAACAAAAAACAATAGTATCAACTTGGACAAGGAATGGTAATGTTTGGATTAGAGTGAAAGAAGGTCAACATGCAAAAATAATAAAAGACGTGAAGGAATTGGATAAATTTGGATAATCTACATGTAAATGAGTTGTCAGAATTATCGGCCTGGGAAGATGAGTCATGTTGGAGAGAGAGACAGGTGGAAGATGAGTGATGATGGAGAGAGAGACAGGTGGAAGGTGAGTCATGTTGGAGAGAGAGACAGGTGAAAGATGAGTGATGTTGGAGAGAGAGACAGGTGAAAGATGAGTGATGTTGGAGAGAGAGACAGGTGAAAGATGAGTGATGTTGGAGAGAGAGACAGGTGAAAGATGAGTGATGTTGGAGAGAGAGACAGGTGAAAGATGAGTGATGTTGGAGAGAGAGACAGGTGGAAGGTGAGTGATGTTGGAGAGAGAGACAGGTGAAAGATGAGTGATGTTGGAGAGAGAGACAGGTGGAAGGTGAGTGATGTTGGAGAGAGAGACAGGTGAAAGATGAGTGATGTTGGAGAGAGAGACAGGTGGAAGATGAGTGATGTTGGAGAGAGAGACAGGTGAAAGATGAGTGATGTTGGAGAGAGAGACAGGTGGAAGATGAGTGATGTTGGAGAGAGAGACAGGTGAAAGATGAGTGATGTTGGAGAGAGAGACAGGTGAAAGATGAGTCATGTTGGAGAGAGAGACAGGTGAAGATGAGTGATGTTGGAGAGAGAGACAGGTGAAAGATGAGTGATGTTGGAGAGAGAGACAGGTGAAAGATGAGTCATGTTGGAGAGAGAGACAGGTGGAAGATGAGTGATGTTGGAGAGAGAGACAGGTGAAAGATGAGTGATGTTGGAGAGAGAGACAGGTGGAAGATGAGTGATGTTGGAGAGAGAGACAGGTGAAAGATGAGTGATGTTGGAGAGAGAGACAGGTGAAAGATGAGTGATGTTGGAGAGAGAGACAGGTGAAAGATGAGTGATGTTGGAGAGAGAGACAGGTGAAAGATGAGTGATGTTGGAGAGAGAGACAGGTGAAAGATGAGTCATGTTGGAGAGAGAGACAGGTGAAAGATGAGTGATGTTGGAGAGAGAGACAGGTGAAAGATGAGTGATGTTGGAGAGAGAGACAGGTGAAAGATGAGTGATGTTGGAGAGAGAGACAGGTGGAAGATGAGTGATGTTGGAGAGAGAGACAGGTGAAAGATGAGTCATGTTGGAGAGAGAGACAGGTGGAAGATGAGTGATGTTGGAGAGAGAGACAGGTGAAAGATGAGTGATGTTGGAGAGAGAGACAGGTGAAAGATGAGTGATGTTGGAGAGAGAGACAGGTGGAAGATGAGTGATGTTGGAGAGAGAGACAGGTGAAAGATGAGTGATGTTGGAGAGAGAGACAGGTGAAAGATGAGTGATGTTGGAGAGAGAGACAGGTGAAAGATGAGTGATGTTGGAGAGAGAGACAGGTGAAAGATGAGTGATGTTGGAGAGAGAGACAGGTGAAAGATGAGTCATGTTGGAGAGAGAGACAGGTGAAAGATGAGTGATGATGGAGAGAGAGACAGGTGAAAGATGAGTGATGTTGGAGAGAGAGACAGGTGAAAGACAGATTTTTTTGTCCTTCAGCCTTGGAGTCCATCTGGACGATCCGATTCCAAAATAGCCTAATTGTGGGAATCAATTCCACTGATCCATGCTATGAATCCACATCAAGGTCGAACCTACCACGCTGACGAGTCCCAGTAGCCGCAGGTAGCCTGTGATTCTCATAAATCGCCTCCACCTTAAGTTTAAGCTCGTAAATCACCTGATTTAGCTAGGTCACGGCATGGATCAAACCTTCACACTGACTCTGTAGCTTTGTCTTGGCCGAAACTGCCGCCGAAGTCTTCCTCAGTTTCCGATAGAGCAGAGCCTCGCTGATGCCAAAAATCAGAGCCCCTGCTATCATAAATCCAAATACAGGTATGTAAACATCTTCCACATCCTCCACAGACAGGACTAAGAGACACACATCCAAGGAGGAATTGAGATCCTCGGCCTTCCAAGGCCAGAGCCAGATTGAGAGTTCAACAATGTTTTGGGTCAAACTAAGCTCATTAATTTCCGTGTCTGTCTTTTACAGTCTCGCTAGTACATCTCACGGCGACTCCAAACAGCCGAATTGCGATTACTTACGTCAAAGTCGAGCTTACAACTTCTCCAAGATCTATTCCTTTCAACCATATGTGAACACTGCTAGAAAGTTCCACAGTTCTGCCTGCTCAGCTCTGATACAGGTCCACAGATAGTTTGCAGAGTCTTCGCATTGCTAAGCCCGGCACACACATTCCAGACAGCTTAAACAGCTGCTGACATGTCTGAATTTGTTGACAGTCCAGATTTCCACCAACTCCAAAAAGCAGAATCCAGTTATCATAAAGCCAATTATGTTTCCGAGGTAAGAGGGCTCTCCTTCACCCTGTCTTCTTGTTGAGAAAATCTGATTAAGTCCATTGAATGACCAGCTGAACAAATCCATAGTTTACAATTCTGAAGGTATGCAAAAAGTCGACGAGGGACAGGACAGCCCCCAGAAACCATCTTGGCTCCAGCAATCTGGTTGGTCCACTTAAGGTGTTTACTGCTTGGTGGGAAAACAGTTTGCTGGAAGTCCTCTGTCTGATGAAGTCCTCCGGATGGAGGGTGAAATGTTTCTATAAAAAATAAACTGTCCAGATGACCTGAATGAGAACTATTGGCTTTTGTACCTGGATTATTGAGCATGGACTTTCTTATGCAAAAAGGGGATCTGCAAAAAGGTTCACAAGACAAAGAGCATAGCAGAGGCGGAGCTTAGGAAGAAGTGTCTGTACAGAAGGGTATTGCTGTCATCCAAGAAATAATAATTTTTGAAATTATATAATTTACTTATTTAATTATATTAATTTACAAACGTGATAAGTACGTAGTAAAAACGTGATATTATGTTGTAAAAACATGATATTATGTAGTAAAAATGTGATATTATGTAATAAAAACGTGATATTATGTAGTAAAAACTTGATATTATGTAGTAAAAACATGATGTTGTGTAGTAAAAACGTGATAAGTATAGATGTAGAAACGTACTCATCCACATGGTGGCAGTAGTAGGCTTTTTTC